>NIVC01002297.1:150000-185934 GCA_002269645.1 Macrostomum lignano
ATCATACAGGCTGGTGACTGTATCTATGACTCATCTTGCAGCTTGGTTGCTACATGTATATCTATGACTCATCATGCAGGCTGGGGACTGTATCTATGACTCATCTTGCAGCTTGGTTGCTATATCTATGACTCATCATGCAGGCTGGGGACTGTATCTATGACTCATCTTGCAGCTTGGTTGCTATATCTATGACTCATCATGCAGGCTGGGGACTGTATCTATGACTCATCTTGCAGCTTGGTTGCTATATCTATGACTCATCATGCAGGCTGGTGACTGTATCTATGACTCATCATGCAGTTTGGTGGCTATATCTACTCGTATGACTCATGATACAGGTTGGTGACTACATCTATGACTCGTAATACAGGCTGAAGACACATATAGCTATGACTCATTATACAGACTAATGACTCCTATATGTCTCATCATGACGACTCAAGACTATACTTTTGAGTCATACTACGATATCTAATGGGGATAGCTTTTATGACTCAAACTATTTGCTGGACTAATTAAGTCCCCTTAATCCATATTTATGAATCAATAACAATCTCACCTGCAGATACTGGCCGTAAGTCAGCGCCGCATCGCCCATTGTTTCAACCTTGTTGACGCCTTCTTGATCGGCGCCACCGACTGGCTGATTTGCGTACATGCAGGAACTCATCTCTGATAGTTTCAATATGACTAATCCCTATAGTCTGTCTGTCAGATGCTTGGTCCGGTCCACACTCCAGTCTGTCAGTTTTATTCAAGCTTGGAAAACCCCCTCCAGTTCTTATCTTATCATTAGAAGGCGGCTTTTTGGGGATTAATAAATAGCTGCATTCTCCTCTCTGTGGGAAATAAAAGCTGTTCTGCCTGTGTGCCTTGTCGGTGCCAACACACCTCTGGATGACAGGTTCACACGGGTCAGAGCACAGGGGCTGGGCTGAGCACATGGTTAGGGAATAAAGAATCAGCCCCTTGTCATGGCTCAACTGACTTCCTGTGCTGTGGGAGCACTGGGCGGAGTGGGCGCCCCCTGTCCCCTTCTAGCGCCCCCTGTCCCCTTCTAGCGCCCCCTGTCTCCTTCTAGCGCCCCCTGTCTCCTTCTAGCGCGCCCTGTCCCCTACTAGCGCCCCCTGTCCCCTACTAGCGCCCCCTGTCCCCTTCTAGCGCCCCTGTCCCCTTCTAGCGCCCCTGTCCCCGTTCTAGCGCCCCCGTCTCCTTCTAGCGCCCCTGTCCCCTTCTAGCGCCCCCTGTCTCCTTCTAGCGCCCCCTGATCCCTTTCTAGCGCCCCCTGATCCCTTCTAGCGCCCCCTGATCCCTGATCCCTTCTAGCGTCCCCTGATCCCTTCTAGCGCCCCCTGTCTCCTTCTAGCGCCCCCTGTCCCCTTCTAGCGCCCCTGTCCCCTTCTAGCGCCCCCTGTCCCCTTCTAGCGCCCCTGTCCCCTTCTAGCGCCCCTGTCCCCGTTCTAGCGCCCCCGTCTCCTTCTAGCGCCCCTGTCCCCTTCTAGCGCCCCCTGTCTCCTTCTAGCGCCCCCTTATCCCTTTCTAGCGCCCCCTGATCCCTTCTAGCGCCCCCTGATCCCTGATCCCTTCTAGCGTCCCCTGATCCCTTCTAGCGCCCCCTGTCTCCTTCTAGCGCCCCCTGTCCCCTACTAGCGCCCCCTGTCCCCTTCTAGCGCCCCCTGTCTCCTTCTAGCGCCCTGTATCCTTCTAGCGCCCCCTGTCTCCTTCTAGCGCCCCCTGTCTCCTTCTAGCGCCCCCTATCCCCTTCTAGTGCCCCCTGCCTTCTAGTTACCCTTTCCCCCTTCTAGTGCCCCCTGTTCCCTTCTAACTGACCCCTCTCCTCCAATCACCAACAAAAGGGGAAAATTTCAACCCTTTGAATTCAATTTGCCCAAGCAATCAGAGTAGGAAGAAAAATGCAGCCATATTAGCAGAATTTTAACGACAACCATGAGAAAAGAGAATCGGTCCTAAGAATAGCAGCTTTCCCAGCTCTGGTCTCTGCTCTAGGCTCTCTCTGTTTCTCTCACGGGTGCGCTCCGCAATTTGTCCGCGGGGGCACACACACAAATTTATTACAATTTTACAATGCGAAATTGACCAACCGCGCCTCCCAAAGTCTATGTCGCTGGGTGTGTGTTTTTTTAAAAAAACCGACTCCTGCAACTATTAGAAATCAACTTCGTTCTACTTGGCTAAACCTTACCCTTAATCCAATCTCGATGGCAATAATGAAAATGCATCGTGGAGAGAATTTTGGGAAGCTGAATCTGCAATGGGAAAAGGAGAGAGAGAGAGTCGGAGAGGTCATCATAAAACTGAAGCCCTGCTTGTTGAAGCTTTGCCAATAATTTTTAGCTGCTCACTGGCAGAGCGGGGGAGGTGGAGAACAGAGGCCAGTTCTGGCTTAGTAACAATAAATTTTACAACTTCGCCCGTCTCAACCCCACTGAGGGAGTGGGTACTCTTTTCCCTTTGAGTTGGGGCAAGGAGTTTCATAACCAAGAGCCTGGATTAGACAACTACGAGTAACTGGTGATTGATTTCAGTTTTTAAATCAAGAGTCGCCCCGCCTAATGTTTGCTTCTCTTCTCAATCATTTTTTCTTCTCTCCTCTCTCCTCTCTCCTCTCTCCTCTCTCTTCTCTACTCTCTCCTCTCTCCTCTCTCCTCTCTCCTCTCTCCTCTCTCCTCTCTCCTCTCTCCTCTCTCCTCTCTCCTCTCTCCTCTCTCTTCTCTACTCTCTCCTCTCTCCTCTCTCCTCTCTCCTCTCTCTTCTCTACTCTCTCCTCTCTCCTCTCTCCTCTCTCCTCTCTCTTCTCTACTCTCCCCTCTCTCCTCTCTCCTCTCTCCTCTCTCCTCTCTCTTCTCTACTCTCTCCTCTCTCCTCTCTCCTCTCTCCTCTCTCTTCTCTACTCTCTCCTCTCTCCTCTCTCTTCTCTACTCTCTCCTCTCTCTTCTCTACTCTCTACTCTCCCCTCTCTCCTCTCTCTTCTCTACTCTCTCCTCTCTCCTCTCTCCTCTCTCCTCTCTCCTCTCTCCTCTCTCCTCTCTCCTCTCTCCTCTCTCCTCTCTCCTCTCTCCTCTCTCCTCTCTACTCTCTCCTCTTTCCTCTCCCCTCTCTCCTCTCCCCTCTCTCCTCTCCCCTCTCTCCTCTCTCCTCTCTCCTCTCCCCTCTCTCCTCTCTCCTCTTTCCTCTCTCTTCTCTACTATCTCCTCTCTCCTCTCTCCTCTCTCCTCACTACTCTATCTTCTTTACTATCTCTCCTCTCCCCTCTCTCCTCTCTCCTCTTTCCTCTCTTTTCTCTACTCTCTCTACTCTCCCTCTCTCCTCTCTTCACTCCCCTCTCCTCTCTCCAAATTCACTGCATTATAGTAAAAATCTTTGTGTTCAAATCTTTGAGAACTGTCATATACGAGTCAAGCATGAGTCACTGCAAAAAAAATCAGCCTACACTTGTCCGGCCAGAAGTTGTCAATCCAGAATCTGCTCCTAAGTTCTCCTTGGTTGAGCGTAAGCCATTGTTTCTTTCAAAATGGCCCCCTATAGAGAGAGAGAAGGGAAGGTGAGAGCGGGGAGGAGGGGTTGGAGCAGTTCATGGGTCCCATGGGAGCAAGGGAGGGTGGGGGTGGGACCGGACTCACGCCCCCCTAGCCTTGATCAGTTTATATAAATCCTCCGTGCAAATAGCAAACGAAGCTTCTGTGGCCTTTAGGGTTTTTTTGTAAAATAAAGAGCCCCGCCCGCCGGTCCAGCTTTGACTTTTGCCGCATAAAATCCAGCTCTCTGATTTCAATTTCAAAATTTGGCTACAAATTGAGAATCCGGAGCAGACAGAAGGCAGGTAAGCAGGAACTGACCAGCTGACAAAGTGAAGCCCCAGAGACGCTGGGCCCTCTCGGTTTGAATTCGTGCGCAACCCCAACCCCAGCAGCTCATGCCAAGGGGCACAAATTCGAGCCAACAGGGTCACGCGTCCGGGAGAACTCGACCACCGCTCCGGCTGTGACCTCATGCGGTTCACACCCATGACCCCCCCTTACTACAAATCTGAGCCAAAAAACACTGCGTTTGCCCTATCGATATTTGTGGTTGAGCAATTCTTAAACAAAGACTAATTAAAGCAAGAGACAAAAGGCAAGTTTTGCGAGACCGCTGCTACTTGTCTCTCTCTGAATCTCTCTCAGTCTCTCTCTGAATCTCTCTCAGTCTCTCTCTCTGAATCTCTCTCAGTCTCTCTCCAATCTCTCTCAGTCTCTCTCTGAATCTCTCTCAGTCTCTCTCTGAATCTCTCTCAGTCTCTCTCTGAATCTCTCTCAGTCTCTCTCTGAATCTCTCTCAGTCTCTCTCTGAATCTCTCTCAGTCTCTCTCTGAATCTCTCTCAGTCTCTCTCCAATCTCTCTCAGTCTCTCTCTAAATCTCTCTCAGTCTCTCTCCACATCTCTCTCAGTCTCTCTCTAAATCTCTCTCAGTCTCTCTCTGAATCTCTCTCAGTCTCTCTCTGAATCTCTCTCAGTCTCTCTCTGAATCTCTCTCAGTCTCTCTCTGAATCTCTCTCAGTCTCTCTCTGAATCTCTCTCAGTCTCTCTCTGAATCTCTCTCAGTCTCTCTCCAATCTCTCTCAGTCTCTCTCTGAATCTCTCTCAGTCTCTCTCTGAATCTCTCTCAGTCTCTCTCTGAATCTCTCTCAGTCTCTCTCTGAATCTCTCTCAGTCTCTCTCTGAATCTCTCTCAGTCTCTCTCTGAATCTCTCTCAGTCTCTCTCTGAATCTCTCTCAGTCTCTCTCTGAATCTCTCTCAGTCTCTCTCTGAATCTCTCTCAGTCTCTCTCTGAATCTCTCTCAGTCTCTCTCTGAATCTCTCTCAGTCTCTCTCTAAATCTCTCTCAGTCTCTCTCTAAATCTCTCTCATTCTCTCTCTGAATCTCTCTCAGTCTCTCTCTAAATCTCTCTCAGTCTCTCTCTGAATCTCTCTCAGTCTCTCTCTAAATCTCTCTCAGTCTCTCTCTGAATCTCTCTCAGTCTCTCTCTGAATCTCTCCCAGTCTCTCTCTGAATCTCTCTCAGTCTCTCTCTGAATCTCTCTCAGTCTCTCTCTGAATCTCTCTCAGTCTCTCTCTGAATCTCTCTCAGTCTCTCTCTGAATCTCTCTCAGTCTCTCTCTGAATCTCTCTCAGTCTCTCTCTGAATCTCTCTCAGTCTCTCTCTGAATCTCTCTCAGTCTCTCTTCACATCTCTCCCACTCTCTCTTCACATTTCCCAGTCACCCTCCACATCTGTCCACATCCGCAAGCAAATAGTCTTGGATAATTGGGATGCAAATTTTCTGAAAGCCGAAAATACCACGTCTTTGAGACCCCCGCTGTGCATCCAACATAAAATTGAGCTATCCATTGAAAATTGTTAGCCAAACAATTTTTATGATCGGGCAGCTGGGGCTCTCTCAAAGTGAGGTCGGTTTGCTTGTTTCTTTGTCTATTATTGTATTTAAATAAATTGCTTTGATTTACTTAATCGGCTTCTGTATTGATTTTTTTCTCAGTGTTTTTAGCCAACACCTGCATATTTGAAATTGCTATAGCCTACTGCAGTTTGAGAATTTGGGTAGAACTGCACCTTTTTAGGGTGGTTAGTGTGTCAAAGGTGGTCATCTGCATGCCCCTCTGACACTCTGACCCTCTGACCCCTCTGACCCATCTGACCCTCTGACCCACTCTGACCCTCTGCCCCTCTGACCCCTCTGACCCCTCTGACCCCTCTGACCCCTCTGATCCATCTGACCCTCTGACCCACTCTGACACTCTGCCCCTCTGACCCCTCTGACCCCTCTGACCCCTCTGACCCCTCCGATCCCTCTGACCCTCTTGGTCTGACACTTTGGCATCCCTCTCAACTAGAAAATGACACTCTTGCAATTAGACAATGGCATCCCTTGCAATTAGACAATGGCATCCCTCTCAACTAGAAAATGACACTCTTGCAATTAGACAATGGCATCCCTTGCAATTTAGACAATGGCATCCCTTGCAATTAGACAATGGCATACCCTTGCAGGTAGACAATGGCATACCCTTGCAGGTAGACAATGGCACACCCTTGCAAGTAGACAATGGCATACCCTTGCAAGTAGACAATGGCATCCCTTGCAAGTAGACAATGGCATCCCTTGCAAGTAGACAATGGCATACCCTTGCAGGTAGACAATGGCATACCCTTGCAGGTAGACAATGGCATACCCTTGCAGGTAGACAATGGCATTCCTTGCAATTAGACAATGGCATCCCTTGCAAGTAGACAATGGCATTCCTTGCAATTAGACAATGGCATACCCTTGCAAGCAGACAATGGCATCCCTTGCAAGTAGACAATGGCACACCCTTGCAAGTAGATAATGGCATACCCTTGCAAGTAGACAATGGCATCCCTTGCAAGTAGACAATGGCATACCCTTGCAAGTAGACAATGGCATCCCTTGCAAGTAGACAATGGCATCCCTAACACACAGCCGGGTGATCTGGGTGACAGCTGGCAAGGTCTGTAGCTGAGCGATGAGTCAGTGGCTGAGGCCAGTGAGCAGAGAATTCCAACTGGGATTGAACTCGCAGCGCACACACACAGCTAGGCAGAAGGTATTCCTAAACTCAATCTGGAGCAGGTGCTCATTAATTAATCAGCTTACTGGGCTTTCAATTCTTCTCCTTAGTCTGCTCAGTCCTGCCACTAAGAACTCCCTTTGACACGCGGCCAACGAAACTAGTAATTGAACTTCAATATCGAAATTCTGTAAAAAAAATTACGCAAGCCAAACAATGCATATGATTTAAAACTGTAAGGATCAAAGCTGGTATTCTCAATTCACTCTACACTTGCACTTGGGAATGGAATTGGGAATAATACTGTTCTATAAGCCTCTCTTTATTAGTGGCGGACACTAGCTCCCAATCTGATGTTTTATTCATTGCCGCTTGGGCCTCCTGCAACAATATACAGTAGCATATATACAGTCGCAGGGTTGCCCCCTAATGCAGTATGTAGAATAGCCACGATACGGCGCATGGCATATCTGGTCGGCTTGTCACTCGTCGCATTGTTTAGGCAATAGCGCGCGTGGGTAACGGTGACGCAGTGCTGGCAGGGGTCTTGCCGATCTGCGCAGCTTTTATTGTTGTTAAGGCCTTGTTTTAATACGGCCGTGGGCGGTGATTTGTGAGCATTGGTCTTGGGTGAATTCATTTTAGCCTCTTTAACTGCTCTTTCTTGACTTTGTGTGCTTTTGCTCTCTTCTTTTGTCTTTATTTAGCTACATGTTCTCCCCCTCTCTTGCCTGAACCCTCTTCTTCTGTCTGCCTTCTCTCCGTCCCTTCTTCCCCCCTCTCTGCCTCTCTGTCCCTTCTTCTCCACCTCTCCGTCCCTTCTTCTCCCCCTCTCTGTCCCTTCTTCTCCCCCTCTCTGTCCCTTCTTCTCCACCTCTCCGTCCCTTCTTCTCCACCTCTCCGTCCCTTCTTCTCCCCCTCTCTGTCCCTTCTTCTCCCCCTCTCCGTCCCTTCTTCTCCACCTCTCCGTCCCTTCTTCTCCACCTCTCCGTCCCTTCTTCTCCCCCTCTCCGTCCCTTCTTCTCCCCCTCTCTGTCCCTTCTTCTCCCCCTCTCTGTCCCTTCTTCTCCACCTCTCCGTCCCTTCTTCCCCCCTCTCTGCCTCTCTGTCCCTTCTTCTCCACCTCTCCGTCCCTTCTTCTCCACCTCTCCGTCCCTTCTTCTCCACCTCTCTGTCCCTTCTTCTCCCTCTCTCTGTCCCTTCTTCTCCCCCTCTCTGTCCCTTCTTCTCCCTCTCTCCGTCCCTTCTTCTCCCCCTCTCTCCGTCCCTTCTTCTCCCCCTTCTCTGTCCCTTCTTCTCCCCCTCTCTGTCCCTTCTTCTCCCTCTCTCCGTCCCTTCTTCTCCCCCTCTCTCCGTCCCTTCTTCTCCCCCTCTCTCCGTCCCTTCTTCTCCCCCTCTCTCCGTCCCTTCTTCTCCCCCTCTCCGTCCCTTCTTCTCCCCCTTCTCTGTCCCTTCTCCCCATTTCTGTACCTTATTTTTCCCTCTCTGTCCCTTCCCCTGCCTTACAGTTTCCACATCCTGTCTCACGGCCCATCCCCGCTTCTCCCAACCCTCACCTTTCTGTTGATTAGCGCCCCTTCGGTGCATCGGTAAATCTGTGTTTTTCCACTTCCAATTTGCCTGTTTTTCCCGTTATATTCAGTATTTTTAGACTCGAGAAAATCATCTCAACCGATCTCATGCTTTTCTGAATTGGCCACCTACTGCGCCTATACAATTTACGTAATTGCCACGGCCAATATTGCCGATTCGGCAAGCTATTGGAGATTAGCCAAGAAAGGTTTGAAAAACATATTTGAGGAGTTTTATGATGAATTTCTCGACCACAATCTACCGTACCCAGAATGTGTCAGTGTTTATGTAAATTGTTTTATCTAAAACTAAGTTAAATTTGTCGCCACTACTTCAAGTAGCCGATTATGATGCACACAAATATTTGACTGAGTTTTTATAACTGCATAGTGAGTAATTACTATTGGTCTAACAGGTGACACTATCCTGTCTAACAGGTGACACTAAACCTGTCTAACAGGTGACACTAAACCTGTCTAACAGGTAACACTAAACCTGTCTAACAGGTAACACTAAACCTGTCTAACAGGTGACACTAAACCTGTCTAACAGGTAACACTAAACCTGTCTAACAGGTAACACTAAACCTGTCTAACAGGTAACACTAAACCTGTCTAACAGGTAACACTAAACCTGTCTAACAGGTGACACTAAACCTGTCTAACAGGTGACACTAAACCTGTCTAACAGGTGACACTAAACCTGTCTAGCAGGTGACACTATCCTGTCTAACAGGTGACACTATCCTGTCTAACAGGTGACACTATCCTGTCTAACAGGTGACACTAAACCTGTCTAACAGGTGACACTAAACCTGTCTAACAGGTGACACTATCCTGTCTAACAGGTGACACTATCCTGTCTAACAGGTGACACTATCCTGTCTAACAGGTGACACTTACCTGTCTAACAGGTGACACTTACCTGTCTAACAGGTGACACTAAACCTGTCTAACAGGTGACACTATCCTGTCTAACAGGTGACACTATCCTGTCTAACAGGTGACACTATCCTGTCTAACAGGTGACACTAAACCTGTCTATCAAGGACCACAAAATATGCCGCTATTTTCCATTAATAAAGAGATGTCACGAAGCCAATCTGTAGTTATAAGCCAACGCAGCCATCTTAGTCTCCTTGCCTTCATCTTCGGAGCAATAAATTAACAACACCGGAAATGCTACACAGGTGTAAGGCGAAGAACAAGCTGTGAAATTTCAAACAAATCAGTTTTTAACCAGATTCGAATTAGTCTGTATATAGATGCAAGCACAAGAGAGAATTTAAGTCAAGTGACCTAATTCGAACAACAGTTTATTTCAAAATAAGCCTGTCGAAATGCCAACTAAAATTCTAGCAGCTGTTTTGCTAATTACAGTTACAGGAATTTGTCGGCCGACTCTCGCTGATCCAGTCGAGCCAGTGCTCACCTATGAGACAGTGTGCGAGCCACTCAGCTACAATGGCCTGTACCTGAGACACCAACTCGAGCTGCCCATCACATTGAACATGACTTCAACGTCAGATTTCACCCTGATCGACATCGACACCAAAGTGGACAGCGCGCTGATGGCTTTGCACCATCACAAGATGCGCATCACTGTGCAGCCGGCATTTCAACCGCGACTAGCGGCTCTGGTCTTCATCTGTCCGACCTTCTACCGGTGCCAGCAGTTGAAAGAATCTGTGGCCAGCAACCCGGAAACTGTGTGGCGCTCCATCCAGTTCAGTTTGAGCGCGCAGATCGGCAACAAAATAAATCGTTATAAAAATCTTCGCACGGCTAATCTGCCGTCCATCGCGTGCGACCCGGGCCGGTGGGTGGTCTTCCAACGACGCGTTGACGACAGCCTGTCGTTTGCGCAGGACTGGGACGCCTACGTGAACGGGTTCGGTTCGCCCGGCTCCAACTACTGGATGGGTGAGTTCTCGCGGGGGGGGGGGGCAAAGCAAGGGGTGTTTCATAGATTTTAAAAGTCACAAGCTACAAGCTGAATAGCTACAAGTCACAAGCTACAAGCTGAATAGCTACAAGTCACAAGCTACAAGCTGAATAGCTACAAGTCACAAGCTACAAGCTGAATAGCTACAAGTCACAAGCTACAAGCTGAATAGCTACAAGTCACAAGCTACAAGCTGAATAGCTACAAGTCACAAGCTACAAGCTGAATAGCTACAAGTCACAAGCTACAAGCTGAATAGCTACAAGTCACAAGCTACAAGCTGAATAGCTACAAGTCACAAGCTACAAGCTGAATAGCTACAAGTCACAAGCTACAAGCTGAATAGCTACAAGTCACAAGCTACAAGCTGAATAGCTACAAGTCACAAGCTACAAGCTGAATAGCTACAAGTCACAAGCTACAAGCTGAATAGCTACAAGTCACAAGCTACAAGCTGAATAGCTACAAGTCACAAGCTACAAGCTGAATAGCTACAAGTCACAAGCTACAAGCTGAATAGCTACAAGTCACAAGCTACAAGCTGAATAGCTACAAGTCACAAGCTACAAGCTGAATAGCTACAAGTCACAAGCTACAAGCTGAATAGCTACAAGTCACAAGCTACAAGCTGAATAGCTACAAGTCACAAGCTACAAGCTGAATAGCTACAAGTCACAAGCTACAAGCTGAATAGCTACAAGTCACAAGCTACAAGCTGAATAGCTACAAGTCACAAGCTACAAGCTGAATAGCTACAAGTCACAAGCTACAAGCTGAATAGCTACAAGTCACAAGCTACAAGCTGAATAGCTACAAGTCACAAGCTACAAGCTGAATAGCTACAAGTCACAGTCTCGGGTTCTCTCACTCTCACCCGACGCCGCCGCATCGGGCTCGGCTCGTTCAGTGGTGGAACTGGGCCACTCAGCACATCCGCGTGTAAACTACTTTCATTTCAGTAGCAAATTAAACTGAAGCATTTTATTGTATTTTTAAAGACAGGGCATGTTTATTAGCTCTTACCCCCAAGCTTAAACCCTCAAACTCTCTACCCCTGCCTCGCCGCCGATCAATTTTTATTTCCTTGCTTGGTTTGTTCTAGCCTTAAATCTGCCATGTACATTTCACTGCCCAATGTACATTATTGCTGAACCAATTAGCAAGTTGTTTACCTCTGAAAGCTTGGGTTCTAAACTTATCAAAGGTCATCTCAGCTGCATTTATTCTTATAATAATAATAATAATAATAATAGTTACGCCCCACGCCAGCCACAGAAGTGGCCAAAAAGGGGGGGAGCGTCAAATCGCGCGTTTCAGCCGGTCCTGTCTGCTAGAGATCATTAAAGGGGCTCAAGTTGCGGATGATGATGCTGATGGTGACGCCAGTGAATATTAGAGTATAGAGAATATTAGCTTAGGCTATAACGATCCGGAGTTAAGCATCCACCCCCCCTCGGACATAAAACTGTCAAAGTTGCACCCGACCTTGATGAATTAAAGCAAAATATGGGCTTTTTATACTCCAATAAAATACTAATACAAAAAAATGTTGCAGAAGTTATCTAATTAGTAGCCAAAAAGAATTGATTAGTCGATGCAGACTGCATTTTTTATTTTGCAATAACTGCCACATTCTTCTCATTAAAAAAAGAGTTTTTATTAAAAACTTGGGAATTCAAAACTACAGAAAAAATAATTTGATATGGTTAAAATAATAGTTTCCCAGCTCAAATAAAACGGCAGGAGCTGAGAGGAAATAAATCTACTAGTTTGTCAGTTTAAATTTTGAAGAAAAGTTTTAACAATTAAAAATGTTAGGGTTAAAAATTTTATCAAGTAAATTTTTATTGACTGATATGCTTTGCACTCCTTCTATACTATTGCCTATAGAATTCCGTGGTCAAGCGTTTGAATTCACTCGACAAGTCAGGCCATAGACAACTCGATTTTTCATGTCTATCTCCTCTCCTTCCTATTACTAAAAGTGGTGCGATGTTTGTCTATCTGTATGTTTTAAGTGAACTCCTACAATTCTGGCAAGTCAGCGTCGAAACTTATATGGGAAAACTGCGAATTTTCCGGAGCAGGCTTATATACTAATTTTCACGTGTTGTTTGTCTGTCTTAATATAGAACGATGGGCCACAATAGAAGGAACGGTTTTTGTTTCCATTTATAGAGAGAACAAAGCAAACATCCATGAAGCATATTTAATTTAGATCAAACCAACTTGATCTATAGTGGACCCAGAAGCACCCATTATGCGCACGTTGACAAACCAGAGGGGTCCTAAAGTTACGGTTTGCATGACCATATGCGACTTGATGCATTTTGTCATCTAGAGAGAATATAGAATCTGTAACTGCAACAGCCACAACAAAGATTTCAGAGACTTAGGAGAAGAGTCTAAAAATAGTTTATTCTACATCGATTTGAGACATGGACATAAATTTAATCTGCCTAATAGAACAATCTTGAGGCGACTCCGATATTCTGAGTGGAATCGAGCAAAAAAGGTGCCTTCTCGAGTTAATTCAAACGTTTCGCCATTAGAATTCTATAGACCGTTCCGTTTCGCATGCCCACTGTTCAAAATAGCACGACCAAAGGGGGTGTTTGATATACAACTTGTAGTGGCTACTGTTTTGTGTCGCATCCTGTATATACGTTGCTTTAGTTGTCCTGGTAGCGTCTAACTTGTAAAATATATGAAACACCCCCAGTAAGCATAGAGAGAGCCGAAAGTCATACGAGTAATGTTCGAGTTTTTTGTTTACTCGAATGTTCCAATATACTCTCAATAAGCCAGTTGGATGCAAATCAGTCGAACGGAGAAACGCACTCCATCAGGCCTCCGGTGTATCCAGCATTGGTCTCGGTATTGTCCAGCAGTTTGTTGTCGTAGCGAGTTTCCGAGGTCACAACCAGTTCAGCTCCAGCCAAATTATTGGGCTCGTTAGGCACCCAAAGACTTCCACTGCCGCTGAGCTCCAAATCGCAGCTCACCCAGCGGAAACCGCCAGTCGGCTCGTCGCTACCCGGAGATTGAATTCCACCGTGCATGATGGCAGTCCAGCCGTACATCATCGAAATTTTGTATTGGTGAGCCAGTTCAGCTTGATCGAGCACGTCCGACATGATGACCAATCCGGGCAGCGATTCGGCTACGGATTTGTAGAAGTTCCAACTGGTGGCGCCCTGCACCAGCTTGTACTTGGTGCCGCACAGGTCGTCAGCGAATCCGACGGGGCACAGGGCGCCAGCAGGCAGCCCGCGCCGCTGCTTCACAAACACGCGGCCAGACTGAGCGCAGGGGCCGCACTCTCTCACGTACTTGCTGCACTTGTCGAACACGAACAGCTGGCACGGACCGTCGATCATGTTGAAGGCCTGGCAGCGATCGTTGTCAGCGCAACGGAAAGCGCAATCCACCTGAGTGCGAGCGTCAGTCCAGGTCTCAATGAACTGGCTTTTAACGCACATGAGGCCGACAATTTCAGTGAAATGTTCACCGACACTGCTGCTTGCAATTAGCTGCAGGCAACTGGTCAAGGCTAAGGCCAACCAGTTTGACAGCATGATTGTTAGTAAGACACAGTGACGAAGTTAAGTTGATACGGGCTGGGAACTACGCTGCGGCTCTTATGCGTAGCTTGAATTCTGCCGCTAAGATGATTGTTTCAGCCCCTACAGTATTCCCGTGGAACTTTCGGATTGGCTGGGAGAGTACTAAAGTAGAATGGAATGATATTGCAATTACTGTATCTACAGTGAAGATATGTAAAGCGTTACACACGAGCTACACACGAACTTTTATTAGTGACAAGCTACATCATACAAGTTGATTAGTGACAAGCTACATCATACAAGTTGATTAGTGACAAGCTACATGATACAAGTTGATTAGTGACAAGCTACGAGGGGCGTACTGAAAGTTTTGAGATACGCCGAAACCACAAATATCTGAACCAAAATTTCTGTCACAATTTTTCAAAGTAGTTGTCAACATCTTGCACGCATTTCCTTATCCGGTGAAACCACTGCGTTCAGGCTCCAGCCCACTGTTCTTCTGGCACTGCTGAAACCACCCACTCGAACTCGATTCTTGCTGCTTCAGGACTCTCAAACTGAGTCCCACGCAGTTGGTTCTTCTCCAAAGGGAAGAGAAAGAAGTGGCAGGGTGCCAGGGCAGGGAATATGTGGGATACGTCACCAACTAAGCTCCATTCTCGGCCAGAATTGCCAAAGATGCAGCAGGCGCGTGCGCACTGACGTTGTCGTGGTGCAGCAGCAGGCCACAAAGTCCGGTGCGCGGCCGGCGTCTGCGCCACGCATCGAACACGAGCGGCAGGCACTGGTTGGTATATCAGTCGGCATTGACTGGCCACCTGTTTTGGAACGCTACAGTCGCCAGGTGGCCGGCCTGGCTGAAGAAAGCCGCCACCATCTGCTTCCCGACGCTTGACCTTCGTTGGGGTGGCATCGTCCGGGAGGAGCCAAACTGCCGACTGCTGCTTGGTTTCCGGGTCGCACTGGCAGACCCAGGTCTCATCGCCACTGATGATCTCCCAGCATCACTTCAAGGTCCCAGAATCGAATCTTTCGAGTAGGAACTCGCACCAACGCACCCTCTCCGCATTCTGGTCCTCCTCCAGGTTGTGGGGCACCCAGCGGGCACATCGCTTGGAGGCTCCCAGCTTGAGTGCAGGATGGTCGTAACCGCTGCCGATCCAATGCCGAGAGCCTCTCTCATCTTCTCACAGGTCACTCGCCGGTCCTCGTCAATCATTCTCCGGACAGCAGCGATTTTTTCGTCCGTGACAGCGGAAGCTGGACGTCCCGTCTGGGGTTCATCATCAAGGCGGCTTTGGCCCCACTTAAATTCGCTGTACCACCAAATAACTGTGGCACGTAAAGGGGCTTGGTCTCCAAAGGCAGCATGTAAACTTTCAACGCACTGCTCCTACGCAAGACCTTTTCACTGACTATAAACAATCATAGCATGAAAGTCGCGGTTTGCCAACTCCATTGGAGCAAATACAGTTTGGTAGGGGGTATTGACTTTAAAGAGAGATTGTGAAAAATTGACAAGACCGCAAAGGCTGAAAATTAATACTCAATCCTCTTAAAGGTGGTAGAGTATGCATGTAAAAATTCGTGCAGTTCTGACTTATGAGTCAGCCGTATCTCAAAACTTTCAGTACGCCCCTCGTAGAAGATTACAAGTCACAAGTCTTACAAGTTACCAGTCGTCTCCCATTATAGTTTACGGTCATAGGTGGTATCGATTTTGACAGAACCCCCACAGTTGGCTAGGCAGTGTTTGCTCCACTCTGATGGTCTCTCTTGCTGGAACAGATAAAAGAGTGGAAGACTTGCGCTAATTGTTGAATTCAATCAACTCATCACAAAAGATAACGAACGAGCGCTTGGTAACTCGTACAATTTCGTGAGGAGAAGAATCGAAATACAAAGCTAGAGATAAACAAAATGAATGATTCCTGCACGGTCACGAACTACCATACATGTAATGAATTTTACTAGTAAAATTCGTAAAACCTTGTCTGTTTAAAAGCTGGTGCAGCGACAGTTTTTGCTTTCACAAAAAATTAACGTTGTCCGAAATGTTGTGCAAAAATAAGGTTAAAGTTCTACAGTAATTACTTAGAGTTGGAGGCAGGGGCTGTGTTCACCCTGGCGCACTTTAGGCCGCATTGTCACACAACCGGCGAGAGGCATTGCTGCCCATCCCGCCGACTCCCCTGAGCAGGCACACAAGCGCGCGGATACGTACGCAGTCATACGCACAGGCACACAATCACACAGGAGTGTACAGCGGCCCTACCTTCCAATCTTCAGGCATGTGTACTCTCCGTGCTTTCGGGCTTGGCTTACTTAAGTAATCCTCATTTAGAATTAGCACACGGACAAAGATAATGCATTCCAGGGAAAATCATTGATTATCTGGTGTAATTTCAGGCCTGGACCAGTTATTTAAGACGACAGTCACCAGTGCCAATCGTGACTCGCCGCGGACCTCCAGATGTCGACTGCGCATCGAGATTGAGGACTTCAATGGCGAGACCTACATGGGAGAGTACCGAATGTTCCAGGTGCTGGATCCTAAGCAGAACTATCGATTGAAGGTGGGAAATGCCGTGCCAGACTCGGATCTGACCAGCTGGGCCGGAGTGCACAACGAGATGCAGTTCAGCACGTACGACCGCAAGCACGATAGACAGGCTGGCACGTCCTGCTCGCATCAGCACGGCTACGGAGGCTGGTGGTACGAATCCTGCCACCACATGGATCTCAACGGAGCCTATCTCACTGACAGGAATATTACTAATAGTAGTGCTGATAGCAAATTTTATGCATCAGTTCTGCATCGTTCATCGTATCGGCCGGTGAAGAGAACGCTGATGATGCTCAAGTGCGGCTGAGATGCTTTGAGCAAGCGTAATTCCTATCTACTCACGTAGAAGCGTGCACTGAGAACCGTAAATTTTAAGTATCAGTACAGATAGTTATTATCTGTATCGTACGAGCTATTTAACTCGTTAGGGATTGGTAACTCTGTGGTAACGCTTCCCAATCTCGTGTCGAAAAGGGTGTCGAGAAAGTCACGTTTAAATATATTGTATGTAACAAACCTGAAGTTGTATCTCTATCTAGCTACCTTCTTCTTCTTATTCTTCTTCCATTCGGGCGCGCTCGGTCCAAGGCCCATGGCACCGGGCGTCAGACGGCGCCCGCCTTCCCGAGGAAGTTCAGCACCGCGACGCAGTTCTCGAAAACTGCCGCGGGCTCCGGGCTTGGCCCCCAGAGGCGGCAGCGGTGTGGAGTGAGGGCAGGGCAGGAGATCAGCAGATGGGCCTTTCACAGAAAGTAGCACGAGTAGCACCCCGGATGCTACTCAGACACCCCAGATGCTAATCTGACACCACCGATGCTACTCAGTGCCGTAGCCATTCATGCACCACCTTCCGTCACCACTGCCTGTCCTTCGCTGCTCCTCTTAACCTCTCGATTGTCCATCCGGTCCATTCCTTCAGCTTTTCTTCCCACTCTGTCTTTTCGGTCTTCTTGTTCTTCTTTCACTTCTATTTCTCCTTGAATAAAGACATTTATCATGGCTCCCTTCCTCGTCTGATGTTCGTAATATTAGACATTTCTTCACTTGATGATCTCTTCCTTACTTTAAAGAAATATTCTGGTTCCTTTCCCAATACATCTTTAACTTTTACTTAAGAGTATCCATACTTTTCTTCCTCAGAGTCCAGCATTCATTGAGCTGGTTGCGACGCCAATCCAGATTCTGATGTCCCAATTCTCCATGACGGTTTTCCACCAGATATTTAAACTTTTTCACCTGCTCCAGATTTTCTCCATCAATCAGAATCCCTAGCCTGACATTGTCTTCACCATTCCCTGCAGGCGCGTCGCCACCGGGGGGAGGGACAGGGGGGACATGTCCCCCCACCCCAGTAAAAGCTATGGGGGGACATGCCAATGCTTTGTCCCCCCACCCAACCTTGTGATCCGTTGTGGCAATCAGTAATTTCTCTTCAGGGCGCCAAAAATATGACTGACTGCGGCGCCAAAAAGAGTCCCTGCGGCGCCGAAATATGACAACACGATTTTCAAAATAATGAAAATGTAGGATTTTAGTCATGTACATGTTGAATTCTTGGTTTTGTCCCCCCCCCACCATAAAATCCATGGCGACGCCCCTGATTCCCCATCACCTTCTAGCTAAAACTAAAAGCTAAAAGCTAGCTAAAAAGCTAAAAGTTAAAAGCTAAAAGCTAAAAGCTAGATAAAAGCTAAAACTGACTCACCAAATTTCACGCTCATGAAATCCAGCTACCAAAGTGCAATTCGTGGCAAACGTAAACTGATTCGGGGCGCGCGACCGTCAGCTATGCTTATATTCGATTTGAATTTGAATGCTTCGTGACCGAACGTGGCTTCTCAGAATTTAGGCAAATGATTTAAAATCAAAAGAAAAAACAGAAAAATCAATCTGAGCGACGACCAGAAATGATTTATTACTATCCTGCGTGGCTGCTCCACGCTGCACTGGGGGCGACTTTATTCGCCTGCCTATTGGCGTCCTTCCTGTGCCACCTGCATCGGAAGCGACGTTCCCGGAGACTGGTAGCTAACCGCACCGACTGTCTGCTCAACGGCCTAGTGGCAGTTTGCAGTCGACACCAAGATCAACCTACAATTCGTGCAATAAGCCATCAGTCAGAGAAGCCACAACAGCAACAACAGCAGCAAAAGAAGCGTCTTCGAGCGAACACCACGAGGCAGCCTCATCGGACGAGAAATCAGCGATCCCGCAGTAGGCTTCGATCGAGCTCCATGGATGCTTTGCCGCCTCCTGGGGATCACGCGGTGGGGTGAGCACATCGATTTCAGCCACGCTTTTGAAGACAACCCAGACGCTACAAAGACACCTAACATGCTACTGCAGACACCCCACATGCTACTCAGACACCCCAGATGCTACTCAGACACCCCATATGCTACTCAGGCACCACTGACGCTACTCAGACACCCCATATGCTACTCAGACACCCCATATGCTACTCAGGCACCCCAGCTGCTACTCAGACACCCCAGCTGCTACTCATACACCCCAGCTGCTACTCAGATACCCAACAGGCTACTCAGACACCCCAGATGTTACCTAGCACCCAAAGGTTTCTCAGACACTCCACGTGCTGCTCAGACATCCCGGATGTTACCTGCTAGTCATGCACGCCCCGACGCCATTCCAGCTTTTCAACAGCTGGTGTCTCAGCCTCGCCGACGGTCAGATCAGCACCGCATCCGTCCCCAAGAAGTGCCTCTTGCAGCGCCGTCTCAGGGAGCGGCGGCGGCGTCTGCAACTACGGGTTTAACATGGCTCTTGGAAACTTTAAAGGCGGCGGCGGCGGGTGCGGTAGAAGCAGTGGATTCAAGTGAACTAAACGAATCTTAACGATGCACTGCATTCACTCGCATGAATCCCAGATCCTCAATTGCTGGGCCAGCCTCCCAGATCCTCAATTGCTGGGCCAGCCTCCCAGATCCTCAGTTGCTGGGCCAGCCTCCCAGAGTGTCAGTTGCTGGGCCAGCCTCCCAGATTCTCAGTTGCTGGGACAGCCTCCCAGATTCTGTTGCAGGGCCAGCCTCCCAGATCCTCAGTTGCTGGGACAGCCTCCCAGAGTGTCAGTTGCTGGGCCAGCCTCCCAGATCCTCAGTTGCTGGGCCAGCCTCCTTGCTTGCTGGGCCAGCCTCCCAGATCCTCAGGTGCTGGGCCAGCCTCCCAGAGTGTCAGTTGCTGGGCCAGCCTCCCAGATTCTCAGTTGCAGGGCCAGCCTCCCAGAGTGTCAGTTGCTGGGCCAGCCTCCCAGAGTGTCAGTTGCTGGGCCAGCCTCCCAGAGTGTCAGTTGCTGGGCCAGCCTCCCAGATCCTCAGTCGCTGGGCCAGCCTCCCAGATTCTCAGTTACTGGGCCAGCCTCACAGGGTGTCAGTTTAGTGTCAGTGTCAGTTGCTGGGCCAGCCTCCCAGATCCTCAGTTGCTGGGCCAGCCTCCCAGATTCTCAGTTGCTGGGCCAGCCTCACAGGGTGTCAGTTGCTGGGCCAGCCTCCCAGATCCTCAGTTGCTGGGCCAGCCTCCCAGATCCTCAGTTGCTGGGCCAGCCTCCCAGATCCTCAGTTGCTGGGCCAGCCTCCCAGATCCTCAGCTGCTGGGCCAGCCTCCCAGATTCTCAGTTGCTGGGCCAGCCTCTTAGATCCTCAGTTGCTGGGCCAGCCTCCCAGATCCTCAGTTGCTGGGCCAGCCTCCCAGATCCTCAGTTGCTGGGCCAGCCTCCCAGATCCTCAGTTGCTGGGCCAGCCTCCCAGATCCTCAGTTGCTGGGCCAGCCTCCCAGATTCTCAGTTGCAGGGCCAGCCTCCCAGATTAGATGCCGAATCAAAGATAACTACGCTCGTACATTGCTGTAATCAAGAGAATTAAAATAAAAACAACGAACAACTATTCAATTCAGAGAAAGAAAAGGAATTAATCAGACAAATAATTCAATTGTAAACGCTACATAAAATTTATATTGTTTCCAAAATAAAAAAAACTGATAAGAAAGTTTGCAAGCACTTTGTAGGCAAAGTGAGCGGTTAACTTTGTTTATCATTTACAATTAATTTTAGGCCTTGTTCTGAAAAGGCAGTCTAGTAAGAAAAACAATTTTTCAGTTAAATAAGATAACATAATGTTCAATGAAAAACAAAGTCACGAAGTCAAGTACAGCTGATAAAAACACACAGTTTAAAGTAAGGCTTCAAAACAGACAGTTTGGATCTTCAAGTACTGCTTGTTTTTCCTTATCAGCCTAGAAGTGGACTCAAGAACTTTCAGAACTACATGTATCATTAAAGTAGATCGAATGCAATTGTGTGAAAAGGTGTGGGTAATTGTGGAATATTGTGTGAAAAGGTGTGGGTAATTGTGGAAGATTGTGGGAAATTGTAGAAGAGGTGTGAAAAAGCGTGGGAAATTGTGGGAGGCGTGGAAAGTTGTTGAAGATATGTTCAATGGTCTATCGCACCTCTAAATTTAACTTAAATCCCTTACAAGTAAAAACAAAGGTGCAGAGTGACATAGAGTACTTTATTTGTTTTTGAAAGTTAATTGATGTAAAATTAATCATCAGTTGCTAAAATAGATCGTGAAAAGCTACCACTCTAGTAGCTCTAGAAAACAGGTGGCATTTAAAAAGCAAAAAAGCAAGTACTCGATGGAATTTAGTTGCTTTTATCGTTAACTACCGATTATAACGGAAAATTCAAGTGCTCGGATGACCAGCTAGTCAATAAGAGGTGCTAATTGCTCCTATGGTCTGGTTGGTCAATTAGGAGAAGGTGTTAATTGCCTATATGGCCAGGTGCGCAATTAGGGGGGGTGCTAATTGCTCAAATGGCCAGGTGCGCAATTAGAGGTGCTAATTGCTCAAATGGCCAGGTGCGCAATTAGAGGTGCTAATTGCTCAAGTGGCCAGGTGCGCAATTAGGGGGGTGCTAATTGCTCAGATGGCCAGGTGCGCAATTAGGGGAGGGTGCTAATTGCTCAGTTGACCAAATCCGATACCTAGAAGAAAATCTGCACTATAAACAGAGCTCAGGTGGTAAGGCTCAGGTGACACAAGGCCATGATTGCAAGCGGCTGTTTCTTGCCACCTTCGCTGCCGCCGCCGAGGGTCACCAGCGGAGCGTAGGCCGAGTTGCGCCGACTCTCCAGCAGACCCGTCAGCGACAGCTTCAACGACGAATCGGACAATGCACCCGACTGGTCAGGGAAGGCAACCTCGACTGTCAGGCTGTCAGGCCGGTGCTCCAGGCTGTACCAGACCTCGCCGCCCGACCGAGTTCGACGAGTCGACAGCTCGGCTCGACGCCGCTGCCTCTCCGTTGAACCGTCGATATCGAATTCGACAATGCTGACCGAACCGACGGTAACGTCGATGTGGACTCGAATGCCGCCGTCCATCAGGCCAATTGCGACGCCGGCGGCTGGCGCCATCGGCCCCGCGCCAAACTGGGCGTCGCCGACGAGGCGAAGCGGCACCAAAGCGGTTGGCGCCGACGGAGTGTCGCGAGACTGCAGCGACAGGCGGCTGGCGCGAGTGGCGACACAGGCGCGGCCGAGACCGACGCCGACGCGCGGAGGGAAGGCGACGATGGTCCAATCGGCCGGCTGCAGCGGCACCAGAGTGGCGTTCGACAGTCGGCGGGTGGCTGCGGCCGCTGGCGGAGTCGGCGACGACGTCTGGGTTGATTTGGGATGAGCGGCTGCTGGGACTTTGATGAGTGGCCGGGGATCTGGGAGGCTGGCCTAGCAACTGAGGATCTGGGAGGCTGGCCCAGCAGCTGAAGATCTGGGAGGCTGGCCCAGCAACTGAGGCGCTGGGAGGCTGGCCCAGCAACTGAGGATCTGGGAGGCTGGCCCAGCAACTGAGGATCTGGGAGGCTGGCCCAGCAACTGAGGATCTGGGAGGCTGGCCCAGCAACTGAGGATCTGGGAGGCTGGCCCAGCAACTGAGGATCTGGGAGGCTGGCCCAGCAACTGAGGATCTGGGAGGCTGGCCCAGCAACTGAGGATCTGGGAGGCTGGCCCAGCAACTGAGGATCTGGGAGGCTGGCCCAGCAACTCAGGATCTAGGAAGCTCGGATCAGCCTGGTGAATGTGGTCCAGCATCAGTCAGTCCCGCAGCAGTCTCACCAGGCTGGCATTCCCGGCAGCGATGGAGCTGACATCCAATCCCGGCAGATCCACAAACAGCCGCCTGCTGCCCAATTTAGTTCTGTAGCGCCGCAGCACAGCAGCTTCAGGCTGCGGCTCACCTGGCGCCTTGGCCATCCAGACAGTCAACGAGGCGGTGGCGCCACCACCAGCGTCGCAAGCTTCAACAAGCCAGCACAGCTGGGCGAGCGAATCGGAAAGCAGACTGGCCCTGACAGGAAAGGTCACCGCAGACGACGCGGAAGAAGATTTCTCTCTCATAGAAGTCACGAGCTCCCACATGGGGACCACGTGCTCCCAGCCGTAGCGGCGGTTGCCGATGTCCCTGGCTGAGTAGCCGGTTGTCCAACCGACAGACAGGAGGGCACGCGGCGTCAGCTCGCTGTGGAAGCGAAGAAACCGCCGATGGTCGATCGGCTCCTGAAGAAGAAATGTTTCATTGTCGTGAGCATCTACACCCTCTGAGGCTTTAGGGTTGGCCCTAGTGGTCCCACTAAAGTTCGCACCTTATCAGCCGGAGCGCCAGGCCCGCGCAGGATGTCAGCATTGACAATGACAGGCCCAGGAAGTCGGTCAGCCACTCTGGCGACTCTCTGCAGGCAGAGCTCCACCACTTCGATCGCTTTGAAGTCCAGCTTGATGCCAACGGTGGAGTTGGAGGCTGCCACTGTGGCCAGGTATTCATCGAAAGTCAAGTCGGAATCTGTGTCAGGCGGATGGGCCATGATGGGCAGCAGCTCCTGCTGGCTTGTGCCGGCACCCTTCATCAGTACGTCAGATTCTAGGACCATGACGCGATTCGGGCCTGAGGAATAGGGCGGTTTCGGCTCTCTGAGCAATCTAGCATTTTGGTTTGAAATTACTGAGACTTCCTGAGTTTCCTGGGATCTAGTTCTCTGTTCTAGATCCCTCTGTCTTAGTTCTCTGTTCTAGATCCGTCTGTCTTAGGTCTCTGTTCTAGATCCCTGTCTTAGTTCTCTGTTCTAGATCCCTCTGCCTTAGGTCTCTGTTCTAGATCCCTGTCTTAGTTCTCTGTTCTAGATCCCTCTGCCTTAGGTCTCTGTTCTAGATCCCTGTCTTAGGTCTCTGTTCTAGATCCCTGTCTTAGGTTTCTGTTCTAGATCCCTGTCTTAGGTCTCTGTTCTAGATCCGTCTGCCTTAGTTCTCTGTTCTAGATCCGTCTGCCTTAGGTCTCTGTTCTAGATCCCTGTCTTAGGTCTCTGTTCTAGATCCCTGTCTTAGGTCTCTGTTCTAGATCCGTCTTAGTTCTCTGTTCTAGATCCGTCTGTCTTAGGTCTCTGTTCTAGATCCCTGTCTTAGGTCTCTGTTCTAGATCCGTCTGCCTTAGTTCTCTGTTCTAGATCCGTCTGCCTTAGGTCTCTGTTCTAGATCCCTGTCTTAGGTCTCTGTTCTAGATCCCTGTCTTAGGTCTCTGTTCTAGATCCCTGTCTTAGGTCTCTGTTCTAGATCCCTGTCTTAGGTCTCTGTTCTAGATCCCTGTCTTAGGTCCTCCAGAATATTCTGACCCACTGTCATAAATAGGTCACTGATTTGCCCGATACATTGGCATGCAATTTTCCAATAATCATGCAATTATCAATCACCATTCAACGCATCGTGAAGCAGTTTCTTAGAATTGGTAGCGTGGGACCACGTGATCTTAGTGGCGTCGTCTTTAACCTCGGGAAAATAGGACAGAATGTCGTGCATTTGCTTAGGTTTGACTTCAAACACAGACGAATAGGCCATTTTAAACAGGTAGACAGCAAGACCTGGAGATTATTCATTGATAGTAATAAATTTAGAAAACATTTCCAGGAATAGAAATATTTTAGGAATCATTCAGAAGTGAAACTTACCAGTATAAATGAAGTAGAGACCAACAAATACCCAGAATAGCATATAGCACACAATGTACTTTTGTGTAGAACGTGGAAACAATTGCAAGTAGGACACCGGGTTCAATGGATTGGCCACAAACTGGGGCCTCTTTCTAAAATTCAAGCAATTTGTGTGCAATTTATGCCAGATCTCTCATGCCATGTTAGTTAGCTTTATCAGCTTTTGTAAGAACATTTATTGCAGAAAGAAAAAATAGTATAAACTCACCCTGCAGCATATGCCATAAATATTAGTACTCAGCCAGCAGTCAGGCTGTAATAAATTTAATATTTAAAATTATATTTATGGTAGCTGAAATTTGTGAAATTAGAAATAGAAATTTCTGACAATGTCTAAGGCTATCTTAAAAATTGTTTTCTCTCATTAGGATATAATTATAATTGTTATTATCCAATTGTTGCAAAGTAGACAAATTTTTATCTATTTACCATTGGCATTAGTTTAAGCACAAGCATCAATATGGTAAGCATATTTTAAATTTTTTAAATACAGTAAATACAAACAAATTTCTCAACTTTATAACTGACACAAAGCCCTGGTCATTTACTACAAAATTCTAATCAGATTTACACTAAGTGAAACAAGGCTTTAAACTATTTTTTGAATACTTTGACTATTTGTAGACTTAAGGAAGATATCAATAAATAAGAATATAAGATTTGAAAGGAATCTACTTCTAAGATAAGATTGACAATACTCAAAATCAAATGAACTTGACTAACATTAGTATACTGGTAGATTAGGGAAAAAAGTAATTAAATGAAAAGAAGCCTTACAAGTTTTGTTTAAAATGCAAAATAGTGATCACGAAAGTAGTGTAAATTATGTTATTCCTGTATTAGCATATTTTTGATATTATAGTTCTAAACTTTATCGCATATCATTAAAATATCTTCATACAGCACCATATATATTATTCGAAATGGCTACAGAAGGCCTAAATGACTTATAGTCACCAATATAATATTAGTACTAAATAAATAAAAAATAAACCATTTTCGAATAGGCCTTGAAGCTTGAAAATTATGCCGCTAACTCGTAATTTTTTGTGGTAAATATATAACTGAAAACACTTGAAGATAATAAAAATTATAAAATGATTAATGAAGAGATGGGGAATATTTAGCGTTCAACAAAATTTTGATCGCAAACCGCACACCGTGCATACGATTAAGGGTAACTCTGCTGACTGCTCTGTCAACTGGCAAAGTAAAGTATTATAAAGCAAACCGCATTCAATAAATTGAGGACACGCGCCAGTTAAACTCTGAAACCAAGCACCCGTGTTTGCTTAAAACTAACGAAAACAGCACGATTTAAGTTTTTTGTTTACGGTATGACAGCATGCTGGTTGCTGTCTCAGCTTGCTGGTTAATCGAAAAATGATTGTTACAATATCAACAAAGCTAGTTAACTTTTTAGCGCCAATAAATGCATTCATGTTTTAGTAGCTTGTTGCAGGACTCTCTTTCTGCTGTGGGTTTCTTGTTAGTTAGTTTTAGACATGCATCATGACGGTAGGCCTAGGCCCTTGCAGCTTAAATTTAAATGCTTTCTACTCGTTGAAGCGAAGGCACGTGCGTGCGTGCTGCTGGCCGGCAACTAGGAAACTAGGGTCTAAAATCCATGTAGTTCTAAAACTGAGCTGGGGTGAAGGCTATGTGGCTAAGCCTACACATGACATGCCTAAACTAGGCTTACTACTATAAGGCATTGAATTAGACCTAGGTTGTGCTGTACCTGTACTGTAGCTTAGTAGAGATTTTTTAATAAAATAATTGGTTCTAATTCTAAATTCTAATACTATGGTATTAAACGAACTAACAAGTCTGGTTTATTTAAGTCAAGTTAATTGTGTTGTTTAAAAGGTAATCTAGCCACTTGGTATAGGCCTACTCCTACTCCTAGGCCTAGGCCAGCCCCAGTGGGCCTAGCCAGGTAGAAGTTTAGTAGTAGGTAGGCGGTAGGCCTAGTAATTGAGTGAGTTGAGTTGAGTAGAAAAAAGTAGGGCCTAAGCCTTTGCTTCCCATATAGTCATATGCAAAAAATATCAGTTTTTATTCTAGAGAGTAAGAGAGACTAAGAGTGAGTGCAATTCTAGGTTTAGACCTAATTAGAAAAAATAACCAGATATTGCTATAAAGTAGGCTATAATGCTAATATTGTATTGGCCATTTAAAAATATTTGACTTTGAAAAAGTTCTTGGCTATAAAGTAGTGTATATTTCATTGCTATATTATAATATTAAATAGGCCGGCTTCCAGACAGTCTGGCAACACAGCCATGTCCCACTCATGAGGCCATTCTATCCTCGGAAAACACGGCCTTGCAGCCCAGCAATGAATGTAGCGGTGTAGTGCTGCATGTATTTCTGGCTTTATTTTACGTTGTATTGAAAACATTTGTGCACATATGCACAAAAAAGTTCTTTCATTGAAACGGTTATACCCTTTTACATTTTACATATATATTGGCAATGCCAATGGCTTAATTTAATTTAAGCAGTTCTATACACCTAAAAATATGGGCCCTAAAATTTATGCTTTTTCTTCAGTTAGTGTTATGGTATATAAAAGGCGCATATATCCAAGACCTATCTATATAATATAATGGTATTTCTATATATAAATAGTAATGTTAATTGCTAAATAAAAAATAGAGCTTGACTAGTAAACCATTTGCTAGTATATAACTGGGTTATTATTTTTTATTAACAGAGCCAGATTTGTCTATATTGTTGATATATTTCTAGCCAAAGCATTATAGTATTAGTTGCCTATATTAGCTATTAGCTATGCCTTGCCTAGATATAGTATAGGGCCTTAATTCTATCTAGCCTAGGATAGAACTCTATAGCTTTAAGGACTTAATTTTAATGTAGGCCTATTAAGTTTTTAATCCATTTTACACAAAATTGACTATTTGATTTGATATCAAACCTATTTAATTTAAGCCCTAGGCCTAGCCAAAATAAATCATTGCTAAATAGAATTGAAATTTAAAATTAAATATACTAGGCCTAGCCTACCAAAATTTATATATACCAAGTTATATATAGTGCTAGGCCTAGGGCTAAAGAAAAGTTGAACCCTAATAATACTATTAATTATACTAATGAATTAGTGAGTAAACTTGAAGCCTGCCTACTAGGCCTAATATAAATAATTAAGCATACAAGCAAATATTAGAGATTTAGTATATTTGGTTTGGATTAATATATTCTAATTAGGTCTATATTTGATTCAAAATAGCTAAGCCTACCTAAGCTTTAGCTTAGGCTAAAGATAAAAGCATGAATTTAGCCTTTTTATTGGATTAAAATATGTTTAGTTAGCATGCTTGGGTTGGGTGTAAACCCTTTTTCATCTTTCTATATCCTCTTTTCTTATTCTCTATCTTCTATCCTTATACTCTTTTCTACCCTTTTTACCCTCCCCTCACCTTTTGATCCTATCCTCTTCAACCTATCTCTACCCTCTTCTACTAGGTTCTACCCTTGTTTATAGCTTTACATTTATTTGTGGCTTCATTCTCTTAGCCCTAGCCCTAGCCCCAGCTTAGCCCTAGCTTGAGATCAAGCCCCAGCTCAAGCTCTAGCCACACCACAGCCCTAGCAGCCAGCTCTAGCTTAAGCTCAAGCACTAGCCCAGTCCTAGCCCTATCCCACTCTATCCCAGCCCCTAATCTAGCCCTAACCTTAGCCCTAGCCCTAGTTCCTCCCCTAGCCCTGGCCTTAGCCTTAGTGCTTGTTATCCCTGCCCCAGCTCTGGCCCTATCACTATCCTGCCCCAGCCCTAGCCCTTGCCCTAGCCCCAGCCCTAGCCCCAGCCCCAGCCTTTGCCCTTGCCCTAGCCTTAGCCCAAGCCCCAGCCTTAGCCCCAGCCCCAGCCTTTGCCCTAGCCTTAGCCCAAGCCCTTGCCCTAGCCTTAGCCCAAGCCCAAGCCCTAGCCCTAGCCCTTGCCCCTGCCCTAGCCCTAGCCCCAGCCATGCCCTAGCCTTAGCCCTAGCCTTAGCCCAAGCCCAAGCCCTAGCCCAAGCCCTAGCCTTAGCCTAAGCCCTTGCCCCTGCCCCTGCCCCTGCCCCTGCCCCTGCATTTGCCCTAGCCCCAGCTCCAGCCCCTGCCCTTGCCCTAGCCCTAGCCCCAGCCCCTGCCCTTGCCCTAGCCCTAGCCCCAGCCCTACCCCACCCCCAGCCCTACCCCACCCCAGTGCCAGCCCTACCCCATCTCAGCGCCAGCCCTACCCCATCCCAGTCTTGGCCCTAGACCCCCAGAACTGGCCCTTTCACTATCCTAGCCCTAACCCCAGCAGAATTATACTTCTTTGACTCCTGCACCCCTGCACTCCCTACACCCCGTGCACTCCACATGTGCTGTTTGTATTTTTATGAATGCTTTTTTGTTGCTTTAATCATTAATTCCTCCCAGGCAGTCCTTCTAGGCTATCTTTCCTAGGCAGCCCCCAGGCAAACCTTTCAAGGCAGCTTTCCCAGGCAAACCCTCCCAGACAGCCCCCCACCCTCCTCTACTCTTCTATCCTCTCCTTACTCTTCTCTACCCTTTATCCTCCTACTCTCCTCTACTATCCTACACACCTCTATCCTTCTCTACCCTCTACCCTTTCTCTACCCTCTTCTACCAGCTCCTCCCCTCCTCTGCAGCTATACCCTTGTCTATTGCCTTAACCTCCGTTACCAGCCTCACCCCCTACTCTCCTCTACCAGCTCCTACCCTTCTCTGCCCTTCTACCATTTCCTACCCTCCTACCTTCTACTCTCCCCTGCCCTGCTCTACCCTTCGACACTTTCCCTTCTCTCTTCTACCAGCTCCTACCCTCCTCTACCAACTCTTACCCTCCTAGCCTCCGCCATCAGCTCCTACCCTCCTATAACAGGAGGAATAACAGGATAATGAACCTAGATTAGATTCTATCTACTATACTAGGTTAGTAGCCTATCCTACCTACTAGGCTAGTAAATATAATACCTATCATTCTACCGTCTAGACTTATAGGTGCTAATCTACTTTATAGTCTGTTAGGCTTCGCGGGTCAACCTGCTAGTCTTCTAGGTACAAATCCACTCTATCTACCTGACTAGTAGTTGCTAAACAACTCTGTACCCTACAAGGCTAGTAGTCCTAATATACCTATCTACGAGCTCGTACTAGGCAAGTTGTGCTAAACTGCCCTACCTTATATGCTAATAGTTGCTCAAATATTCCTTTTAACAACAACAACAACAAAATACGCTGTCATGATGGTAAAGGTCAGCGTCACAGGGCGCGCTTCATGGCTTGGGCGCGAACAAAGGCCGCGCCACCGGCAGTGTCCGGGGCGCCGGCGTCAGCCAGCAGACAGTCGACATAACGCCGAGTTCGCGCTTGACCTCGCCGGTAGGGTGCCTGCAGCGTGAGCAGCAGCACCTCCTGCACCGGCTGTGGGCAGTACGACTCGGCGCGGATGAGATGGCCTGCGAGCTGGAGTCGCCGACGGCGCAGTAGATCACTTGGACGTGGCAGGCCAGCGCGGCGATAGAGTGCCGCGTTGGTGACTCGCTCGACGCCGATGTTGAAGGCGGCGCGCAGCAGACCAGCGTGCGCCGCATCGACTTGCTGTTCGAGTGAGTCCGTCAGCGTCCAGGTCTCGGCGTTGTACAGCAGGACGGTCTCGATTACCGCCTGGAACAGCGCCGCCCTCTGGCGGTCCGGTAGGGCCTCGGACTGCAGGACTGCCCTCACAGAACGAAAGGCAGCCCAGGCAAGCCCGCGGCGGCGTCGCAGGTCCTCGCGAGCGTCTGGAACCAGACCGCCGAGGTAGACGAACTGCTGACATCGCGGGAGTTCGGTCGCCTGCCCGTCAGCGCCTCGGCAAAATATTGCAGCCTCGATGTCGTCCGGCACGCAGAGCACAACGGTCTTCTGCGTGTTGACCACCAGGCCGACACTCGCCGCAACGGCAACCAGCCTGTCCAGCTGCCGTTGGGCGCCCTCGACGGTCGAGGACAGCAGGGCGAGGTCATCGGCGTAGCCAAGCACGCTGAGCCGCTTCTCCGGTTGACGTCGACCCACGCGTCGCTGCAGCAGAAAACCGTCGTCGTCGGTAGGATTCCTTTTAGAAGCTTCTGAGTAGTTGAAGTCAGTTTGCTTAAGGTCTTTCACTCTCCCTTTTTCTCTTTGCTATTCTCCCCTAGCCTTGATATTCTTCTCCTTACCCATCCTTGCTATTCTCTTACCTTCCTTCTATTACTGTTTTTTTCTTTTATATTCCCTGCTGAACTTCCCCTCCTCCTCTATCCTTTTCATTCCCTTCCTCCTCTATCCTTGTTGCTATTTCCCTTCTCCATTCTCCTTGTCCCCCATTCTCCTTGCTATTCCTCTTTGCTTTGCTCCTTTTTCTCCCCTTCAGACCCAGCCCTTTCCTCCCTTTCAGACCTGACCCTCTCCTCCATTCAGTACCCACCCTCTCCTCCCCTTCAGATTCCACCCTCTCCTCCCCTTCAGATTCCACCCTCTCTTCCCCTTCAAACCCTCTTCTCCCCTTTAGACCCCAGCCTCTTCTCCCCTTCAGACCCCACCCTTTTCTTCTTTCCAGCCTCACCTCGTAGCTCTGCTAATTAAACTTTAACTATTCTTTTCAGAAGAAGTGAAGAAGAATTTATCTCCTTCCTCTCTTCAGAATATCCTCGCATCGGTCTTGTGGTCATTCTACGTGCCGTAGCGACTGGTCGCAGCAACCATAACTCTCTACCGCCGCCGTAATGGCACCTGACGTACTGTCCAACCTGTTCAACACGACCTCAGGGTGCTGCAGAGCGACACACTTGCGGCCTACCTTTTCGTTTTGGTGCTCGATGGGGTGCTACGGAGGGCCCTGCCAACAGATGAGGACGGCTTCCTACTGTGGCTGCAAACAAACAGCCGCCATCTGGAGTCGGCGTAACCCAGGAGCTGTTGGAGCTGTTTGCCTCTACGGCTGAGGGAGCCCAGCGCATGCTAGACAGCCTGGTGGCAGCTGCGGCATCGGTCGGGCTAGCGGTGAACATCGAGAAGAGGCAGGTGATGTGTACCTGCGGAGCTGCCTATCAAAATCACCTGCTGGGACGCCCGACGATCGTGCATTGGCTCTACCTCGCTGCACGCGCTTCACGTACCTCGGCAGTCTTGTGCCCAGTGTCCAGGAGGACTTGGCGCGACGCAGGGGCCTGGCCTGGGTTGCCTTCCGCTCTATCCGAGTTGTCCTGTAGGACGCCGCGCTGCCAGACTGCTGCGACGACCTAGCGAGACCCTCCGCAGGCAAAGACTTCAACTGGCGGGCCACACCATTCGGCGGAGGCTTACTGTTCTCAACCAGTGCAGGACGTCCTGCTACTCACGATGCAGGGCCCCTGGCCCCGAGGCTACGGCCGGGCGAGCCGCTACGCGGATTGCTTGCTAGATGACGCTGGGGTGATCGGCTAGGAATTCTGTTGCCGCCTTCAGAGAGCTCGCACCGAGAAAACTGATCTGACACCACCTCCGTTGTGAACTGTACTCTGTTGAGTCCCCGGCGGTTTGCCTTGTTGTTGTCTCTACAGAATAATTTGCCCAGCTGCGAACTGTGATGGTGCATATCGCGTACTCACGATTCAAAAGTTTATGCTTCTTACTGTTTCACTGATCTAATTCCAAACCTACCACGCAAACTATTTACTTTTAATTCCGTGTGCTTTTCTTGTGTTTTACTTTTTACCGTTTGGTGTCAATGCTATTTATTGCGTGTAATATTGTCGCAAAATTCAACTTCGGATGTCAATATTTAGCTACTGCCGCTGTTCTGCATTACAAATACTTCCGCATGTACTGACGTAACATTGCGCCAATAATTTTACATTGCGTGGCGTCGAAACCAATCTGCTGTTGAATGCTACTAGCGTAGCTAATGGCCGTTTGAATCTCTTGAAATACACTAAAATGTCATGCTGTAGTATTGCTGTTGAAGATCTAAACGAGACTAGCCATACTCCCTACTGATCCATATGCTTCTCAAGCAAGGTATACGGAAAGCAGAATGAGCAGCAAACTTAGTATTTGATCTTTGGATCCCTTATAGAACCAAGGGAAGGGATCTAGTCTAGATCTAACATTTAAATAAAAATTCTTGATATAATGGAATGCAATAAATGCCAACCGAAGTAATTTTTTAACTTCCACTTTCCCCGAGTTTGACCACTTTCTCTGCTACAGGCTTAAGCTAAACCAACGCAAAATACGAGCCTGAATAAAAAACAACTCACTCCACAACCTTAAGCTTCATATTTCTTTCTGCCACTGCTGTGTCTTGCAATACTCATAAATCCTGTGACTTCGCTTCACAGATGTTGCTTGAGAAACATATGCCGTCCCATTTGAATTGGCGCAAGTCTCTTTTACATCGTCAAAAGCAATATGTCTGGTGCCAATTATATTTGTGCCGATCAAACTTCCTAGAGAATGATTTGTTGATAACTACATGTCCCTGTCTTGAAGCTTGCACGCTGTCTTTAACCATTATTTTGTCGGTGTACAACGTGGAACCGATCAGACAAGTTGGTCGTAAATTCCCTAAAATCCTGGATAGGGGCTGAGCTGTTGGGGAAGAGCTAGGCGGCAAGCAGCGGAGCTGTTGGGGGAGCCGCGGTAGGCAGCGGAGCTGTTGGGGGAGCCGCGGTAGGCAGCGGAGCTGTTGGGGGAGAGGCGGTAGGCAGCGGAGCTGTTGGGGGAGCCGCGTTAGGCAGCGGAGCTGCTGGGGAGCCGCGGTAGGCAGCGGAGCTGTTGGGGAAGAGCTAGGCGGCAAGCAGCGGAGCTGTTGGGGGAGAGGCGGTAGACAGCGGAAATGTTGGGGGAGCCGCGGTAGGCAGCGGAGCTGCTGGGGGAGAGGCGGCAAGCAGCGGAGCTGTTGGGGGAGCCGCGGTAGGCAGCGGAGCTGTTGGGGGAGAGGCGGTAGGCAGCGGAAATGTTGGGGGAGCCGCGGTAGGCAGCGGAGCTGTTGGGGGAGAGGCGGTAGGCAGCGGAGCTGTTGGGGGAGCCGCGTTAGGCAGCGGAGCTGCTGGGGAAGCCGCGGTAGGCAGCGGAGCTGCTGGGGGAGAGGCGGCAAGCAGCGGAGCTGCTGGGGGAGACGCGGTAGGCAGCGGAGCTGTTGGGTGAAGGAGGAGGTGGCATACATGTAAGTACATGTAGGTTTCTATGCGATCATATTCCACAGAAGTCGCCTTCAAAATTGGATACATGTTCAGCGTTCGAAAAATGAATCCCTCTCTGTGCATCCCTCCCTGGTGGTACCAAAGAATACCATTTTGTCAATCAAGTTTAGGATTGCCCATTAACCTACAGATCGTAGAAAGCGAAAACAATGAGGAAAGTGAAGCCTTTTGACGGGTCGCTTTCATAAGACCGAAATTTTACAACGCCTAAAACTACTGCACGATGCTTTCACAAGACCGAAACTTCATAAGACCGACCGAGACACAACGCCGAAAACTGACCAAGGTCAAAGGGCCCTGCATTTTGAGTTTTTGGCGTTGTGAAATTTCGGTCTTATGAAATCCCCCTTTTACGAAGCCGATGAGTTCGTCCCGTAGTGTACTAACTAATATCCGAGTTTAAATGTATTATTCTATAATTTAATTCGCTGCCTGTCAGCCACGATGGATCTATACAGGGAGCGGAGATTAATTTACATGTATGTACTCGTATATTACATGTATATAAACATAACAATTCATATCTTACTTCCTTGGCTCTTTCTTTACCAGTGGAATGGCCGTCTATGGCCAAAAGTCATTAAATTGTTGCCTGAGAATTCAAACGAGACCGATTGTAGAGCCACTCATTAATTTTTTTTCTTGAAGCTGAAGTTTTTGATGAATACGCTCGAAATCACGTGCGACATCACCCTTGGGCAGTCCAGCCCGATGAAGTGTCGTTGTCGTTGCTACAGATTGCCAGCAGTCAAAAGTTGACATTCATGTCAATGTTGATATCACTTCTTCCATGTTGAAAATTGAATACTGAAGCAATCCACTCGCTCAGCAAATTCAGCCTACCCCTTCATTTTGCTCCTATAAAATACACTAGCTACTGTAGTATTGTGTTGCCTGTTTTATTCAGTTTATGTCAGAAAGGGCTCTCTCCGCCTACCCTTTAACTCGTAATATCTGTGGAGTAAGTATATTTATCATTTATTGCGAATGATGCAACTTACGGCATGCGCGAAGCTCATTGGCACTTGGGGGTTGCACAGGACAACGCACCGCCACACCGAGCCGATGCTGTTAGTCAACCGAAAGAACAGCTACAGCTGCGCACTCTGCGCTGGTCCCGGTCCCCAGACATGAACCCATCGAGTAATGTCTGGGACTTCCTAAAACGCGGCATTCAAAAAGAGAATCCACCACAGAATGTTGTGGAGTTTCGTCATGTCATCGAAAACGCTTGACAGCAGCTTCCCCAGGACTTTCTGCGCCGCCTCATCCTTTGGAATGCCCCGCAGTCGCCGCACTTCTGTGTGCGAGGGGATCCCACACGCGTTATAACCCACCGCGATTGAAACTGCACATTGCATAAAAATGAACAAACTGTTGATTTTGCGCGACTGACGTTTATTGATTCAATCAACTTTCCCTTCCCCGCGGCAGCTTAGTTGCGCGTTGAGGGCGGATTGCGAGTGAAAAGTTGTGATAAGTGAGAAAATTTTCATCTCGCTTGGAGGATGGAACTTTTGACTGTTTGACTGCACTTTTTATTCCGGACTGATCCCATTATTGCATCATCTAAAATAATTCGATTGCCATGCTTAATTTCCATCCAATTCGTCAAGAGACTGAAACGATTAATTCGATCATATGTGACCAAGAAAATTCTAGGTCAGTGACTTCACTTTCTGTTTAAAAATACAGCAGTGATATACTCATTAATAGTTCTATATTGACCGAGGACAACACGCTGCTTTCAACGAAAGATTTAGGAGGGGAGACTTTGGCCTGAAGCCCCCATTCATCCCATAGCCAGCCAAGCCCTGAAATTGGTAAATAGTAGTGTAGTCAGTAGTCATTATACATGTATGGGGTATTTTCGTTGAAAATAAAAGTTTTGTGCCAATTGAGTAGAGCTCATATTCTTTTGCTCCTACATTAAGGTGCAGTTTTTTTGCGGTGCCACCCTTCCTATGCGCACTTCCGCTTGCCAGCAGTGCCCGAAGTTGATTCTATACTCTTATACTCGTACATGTATACACTCAGCAACAGTCAAAACGCCACCCTACGAGAGAGGCGACTTCTCTCTCACCTCAACTGCAAGTGCCGTAACTTGCGCCACGTGGCTAAAGCTGGGTGAGAGTGAATTCCAGGGTGAGAGTACAAAAGGGACTGGGGTTGGGGTGCAACAGTACACGTGACAATGGTCAGGCAATGACAGACGCTGAACGATGCGCGCTGTTGGCATGCCAGAAGCTGGTGCATCCATCAGCGCAGTTGCTCGCCAATTTGGTCGATCACGTTCAACAATTCGAGCGCTGTTAACGAAATCCCAAGAGACTGGTAGTGTTCAGCATGCAGCCATAGGCAGCCAGCGCCATGATCTCCGCGGCTCAACAGCCAGGGCAAATTGACGTCTGCTGCGG
>NIVC01002298.1:0-105000 GCA_002269645.1 Macrostomum lignano
TTACAAGGTAGTTCCTTTTAGCCTAGACGCTACTGAAGTATATTGGCGTCTGAAGTCATTCCTGCTGACCCATGAAAATGCTGCTTGCTTTGCTACTGCATATATCCCATCCGCCGTACATGGTACATGTACGTAGCAGTGTACAATGGTATGCCATGCCAGTGTGTGCGCCGTGAATGCATAGAATTTACTTTAGAGTTCTTTATACGCGTACGGTATGAGCTGGAAATACGAGTAGAAAGAAAAAGTACGCGCTTGTTGTAAAGTTCTAGTGTTCGCCGCTCTTAATTTAGACACAGTTGACCTACAAGGTAGTACCTGCTAAACTAGATTAATTTATTATCCACATGTTGTACTGTCTGTGATCAGGATAAGGCCAGCAGCAATTTTATATAAGTTTAATCTTAGGGATTTACAGAATTATGTCCGCTGGCATTGTGCTCTCCACGCGCGCCCTCGCAGCCAGCCTGGTAGACGAGCGCAGTCTGCCAAGCCACCTGCGCTGCAGCAGCTGCTCCAGCCGGTGACCAACTCATTCCAGACACCGCACGGCTGCCGCCTGTGCCAGTCCTGTGTGGACAGCCTGCCAGCAACCGACAAGGTGCCGTGTCCGGGCAAGAGCGACGCCTGCAAGGACCCTGATGAGGAGATCAACATCTGCCAGTCGTCCTGCTTTCCCGACATCGCATCTCGGCGAGAGCTCACTAAGCTGAAGGTGTTCTGTCCGAATAAGGCCGACGGTTGTCCGGCTGAGTTTCCATGGCGACAGGCCGACGCTCACCTGGCAGATTGCGAATTGAGAAGGTGAAGTGCGAAATGTGCGGTGAGGCAACGCTGAAGAGAGAGTTGGATGAGCACAAGAGGAGCGCTTGCAGACGGAGGCTGGTCAACTGTGATGAGTGTCGTACCAAGTTAAGTACAGTTACGTACCAGAAGTGCGTACTTTTGCTGGTGACAATTTCCCGTTACAGTTTATAATTTTTTAAACTGATTTATAGTAATCAGCAGTTAGACATCTGTTTCTGTTTGTTCAATGTAGGTAGCACAAGCAAATTATAGCACTAGAAACCCTCCACAGCACAATGTTCAGGTGGGGCGCGTTACTAGAGACGGAAAGCCGCGGAGGGTGTGGCCAAAAGCCTTCATCGCCGTGCCATGAAGACCGGAAACCCGGAGGACATGGAGCTTTTCCGGCAAGCCTCCCGCAATTTCAAATCTGAAGTGCGCAAGGCCAAGGAATGTAAGTGGCGCCAATTCTGCAATGAATTGGATCAAGACAGACCTACTTCTAGGCTTGTCAAGGCCCTTACAATGGACAAAATGTCCAAATTAGCCATGATCAAAAAAGATGATGGCTCTCTTACTAAAGACCCTGAAGAAGTGCTTCAGCATATGCTCAGCACTTTCTTCCCGAGGGTACCTACTGCTAGACCGGAGCCCAACCATTCGATGGATGGAGCCACCCTAGCGGCGGGCATTGTCACTGAAGACCTAATCGCTCGTGCGGTCAGAACCTTCAAACCCTTCAAATCTCCTGGACCTGATGGTATCTACCCTGTTCTCCTTCGTGAAGCAGCCAAGATACCCTCGTTCCTGAGACTCACCCGCAATCTTATGCGGGCCTCTATCCAGCTGGGATACGTTCCCAAATGCTGGACTGAAGCTCGGGTAGTCTTTATTCCCAAACCTGGGAAGGGTGACTACCAAAGCGTCAAGGCCTTCCGGCCTATTAGCTTAACGTCAGCAATGCTTAAGCTCACTGAGAGGCTTATTCTCTGGCGGCTGCTGTCCTGCGAGCTGACAGCGATGCCCCTCAGCAATAATCAGCACGCCTTCCGTACCGGGAGGTCGACTGACAGCGCCTTGCATGCGATTGTCGAGAAGATTGAAAGGGCGGTACTGGGTGACGGTTACGCTCTGGCTCTCTTTCTTGACATTGTTGGCGCCTTCGACAACGTTATCTTTGAAGCGTTTCAGAGGGCCCTTCAAAATCGCAAAGCTCATGCTACCCTCATACGGTGGATCATGTACATGATCTCCAACCGTACGGTCACTGCCCAACTTCTTGGGCAAACTGCCTCCACCAGAGTCTGTAAGGGTGGACCCCAAGGCGGAGTCCTCACCCCGACGCTCTGGAACCTGGTCATGGACGCTCTTTTGAGTGACTCCCGACCCGACCCCGTCTTCAAAGTCGGGTATGCTGATGACGTCACGGCCATTGTGGCAGGACCGTCTCCCAGCACGCTCAGGGATCTGATGCAGAGCTTTATCCGCAAAGCAGAATCCTGGGCCAATGACAATGGTCTGGAACTCTCTGAGCCCAAAACCGTTGCCATTATGTTTACCAGCAGACTACGCTGGAACATACGTCCTCTGCAGCTCTACGGCAGAGATATTGCCTTCGCGCACCAGACCAGATGTCTCGGGGTCATACTTGACCACCGGCTCAACTGGTCCTCCACGTGAAAGCAAAAGCCAAGCGTGCCTCAGCCATCCTGGCCCAGCTCCGACGAGCACTTGGCACTTCTTGGGGTCTATCCCCAAAGCGGCTTTGGTGGATCTATACTTCCGTAGTTAGACCTGCCATTACGTACGCCTCTGTTGTCTGGGTTAGCGCTACCCAGGTCAAAAGCCATGCAGACCTGCTCAACACGATCCAAGGCAGAGCGTGTAGGCTCATCTGCAACGCCACCAGGTCCACGCCCTTTGCTGGCATGGGGGCCTTCCTTAATCTTCCGCCTCTTGACCTCTTCATCAGGGGTGAGGCGGCTAGAACGACGCGGCGTCTAATTGATGCCGGCGTCAAATTCATTTACATGAGAGCACCTGCTAAGCGGAACCTTGTCCCGCATAGCGATCTGTGCCTCAACTTTCTCAACGAGTGTCAGGCCAATCGCGTCTTCACCGATGGCATTGCCTCAACGCTCAACCTGAGACAGCGCTACTCCGTAGCTATCGACTCGCGCGATAACATCAATGACCAATGGAACCCTGGTGAGCTTCATTGCTACACCGATGGTTCTAAGCAGTCAGCCAACACCGGCTTTGGTGTTGGAATCTTTCTGAACGGGAGGGTCATCGCTACCCACGCTCAATACACTGGGGTCAACTCCAGTGTTTTCCAAAATGAAGTTCTGGCCATCAGCTCCTGCACTGCAGAGCTTCTCGCCACTGGCGTTACTGGTAAGAACATCATTTTCCATTCGGACAGCCAAGCTGCCTTGCACGCCATCAGTGGCTGCAGCACCAACTCTGCTACAGTCCTCGACTGTATCAAACTCCTCAACATGTTGGGTTCCGCCAACAAAATTACCCTTAAGTGGGTTCCGGGGCATGTGGGGATCCGAGGAAATGAGTTGGCTGACACCCTTGCAAAAGTTGGTGCCTCCGGCTCCTCTCTCGGCCCCGAACCTCTTGTCCCGATTCCTGGCTGTGTCATCGACTCGCGCATCAAAGCGTGGATCAGGACTCAGCACCGCTCGACTTGGGCGAACCGCACGAACTGCAGGCAATCCAGAGGCGCTGTCCCTCAGCCCTCTCACCAGCTCCGGAAGCTCCTCTTGCGCCTCTCGCGCAGAGACATCCGGGCTGCCACCATGACCCTCTCTGGTCACGGCTGCTTCTCCAGGCACCAGTACCTGCAGGGCAACGCCACCAACGCCACCTGTAGCTTCTGCAACTCAGGTGACGAAACCGCTGAGCATTTCGTCAGCATCTGTCCCGCCTTCACGCGGGCCAGACTCACTTACCTCGGGCCACACACATCTATTACTGAAGCGTGCAAACCCGAAAACTTTAATCAGCTCATGCGCTACCTTCGGGCCACCCGCAGGGCTGAACTCTCCTTTCCAGAGAGCACCATAGCTGCTGGCGACACTGGGGGACCTCCCTGGGCGGCGCCAACCCTCCGTCCATAGCGACGCGTCGGCCGTTCAGGGACTAGCGGAATGGGCGCCCGCGCCTTCCCGCTGTGTCCCCTTCGGGACAGCCCTGCAGCTAAGTCAAGTAAGTCAAGTGCACCCACGTTTACACAAGCACGAGTCCCCTGGGTGCATGAAGCTTTGGCCTTGGGGCATGAGATTGTCAAACTCTAAATTACTGGACTTGCGTACTGGAATTATAGAGAAATCTTTCATTAATAACACTTTATACTACTTCTGCAGTAGACAGTATAGTGAAATATACCTTTGCTTCCTTAAATTTTTACATGTATCGCAGGCATCGCAAAAATAACTTCGTAAAGCCCAATCAATGAAACTTAAATTTAATTATTGATAACCCACAGGTAGTTGCTGGCGCGATGGACTCCGAGCACAAGAACCTGCAATCGGCGTCCTGCTGTCGGGAGTTCAGAGCTCCGTGTCCGCACTGCCGTGAGGGAAATTTCAAACGGCAAACATTTCTCAGCCACCTGTCCCAGTGCCCTCAGAAGCCGACGCCGTGCAGATTTGCTCATCTTGGCTGCGACTTTGTCGCTCCGGCCACAGAGATGGCGGCTCACTGCAGCGAAGCAGCCGACAGGCACCTTCAGCTCATCGATGCCAAACTGCAGGTCTCCAGCGCATCAGCTCAGCACAGCCCTGCCAGTGGCTTTCCAGGTGCGGCTGCAGCTGGTGCAGGTGGTGCAGGTGCCGCAGGTGATGGAGCGTCCGCGGTCACCGTGTAAGGAGAGGCCGTATCCAAGGAGATGAAGGATTTGGAGCGCAGAGCCATGAATATTTTCAGCAAATTCAAAGGGCTGCAGCCAAACATAGCGACTTGGGCACTGTCTACAATGAGTCTGGAAGACTTCATCAAATCTTTCGGAGGTCTTCAAGGATTCAAAACAATGCTGACAAATATGGACGACAAGTTGAGACAGATGGAGGCTGCTGAGCGATGTTCCGGGGTCCTAGCGACCGCAGTTTCAACTACGCCTGCTGAAGTTTGGCGTCTGATGAAGCTGATGCAGACGGTAGCTCTTCAAGAATCCGGTGACTGCACTAAGGATAGCTCTGTGTGGCCTTTTAATGCGCAGCATCAGACCTCCTTGGACGGTTGCATCACGTGGAAGATTGACGACGTGGCCGCTAGACTTGAGAAGCTGAAGAAAGACGCGTCCGCCTGCTTGTTCTCGCCGCCGTTCATGTCCAAGCACTGCGGCTACTTTTTCTGCGCTCGGCTGCTTCTAAACGGGCAGGCCGAGCCAGGCGAGGGTCACGTGACGGCCCAGTTGGTGCTCAACCGAGGCGAATACGACGACACGCTTGAATGGCCGCTTGTTGCCAAAGTCACTTTCCGTCTGTTTCATCGACAGTCCCGCTTGGGGGATGCTGTGGCTGAGACAGACCTGACTGCCGAGCGCCCTGCGGCTGCGCCCGATCTGGCAAGGAATGCGACCGTCATGCACTTTGTTAAAATGGACACTTTGATGGAGAATTTTGTGAGAAACGACTGCGTCTACTTGGACGTAGAGGTGGAGCCGCGGACCAAAGAGGCATGTCGGCGGTCCCGTCGCAGGTGATGATGATAGACTTCTGCATGATGCAGCTCTTTGATAATGGGATTTGCATTGATTTTAATTGTTGAATTGAAGGCATGACGTTTGTAATTGTAATTAACTTTTTAATGAATTCATGCATAATGTATTCGTCACAAACTTGGACAGTTAATTAAAAAAATTCCTTCTAACGGTGTATTTAAATTTAAGCTTTTCTTTTTCTTAAAAATGATTTAGATTTTGCCTCAAAATAAACGTGAACTCAAAAATTATTATTTGAGTCAGCTGGTGTAAGAGACTTAATAGATATGTTTTAAGGCAGTTTAGCTAATGACGCCGCGCAAGTTGCAGCGGTAATTAAGCGGAATAACAAAAAGCAGTTTTGTGTTAAGGCACACCAGGAACCAAAAGCCAGCAGTAATTACTGGATTTAAACGGTTTTGGTTACAGGACCTCAGTGACAATGGCCTCTAAGTAGGCGCAGCTGCTCTTCACAAACTGCCAGCTTCCCTCATCATCCAGCTGGTCGCGAAGATGCCGCAGCTTCGCTGGCCAGTCGCGCAGGACGCAGCAGGTTCGCTCCGACGAGCTTTGGTCGATGATGAACGTCTCCGATTGGCCGGTCAGGCCTCCACAGGATGGATCTCGCAGATCAATCAGGCGGGCTTGCAGGCGGGCTCTTAGGGGCCTCTGGACGGTGCTCTGCGTAATCGGTGAATGAATGCTTCATGGCTGCACCACGGTACACTATGGTTTGCTTGTGGTTCCAGAGGATGCAAAAGCATCTCGCATGCAATCGCATTATTTTAGTTTTAAGGCGCTTAAGCTGAACTACAGCAGGACGCTATCTGCATGTACAAGAACTCGTAACTTTTGTCCCTGCTCGCGAGTTGGGTTAATCGGCTCGGCTTACCTGCAACAGAAGCAGCTCAACTTCCAAGGCAGCTTCATCTTCACCACCAGCCTCTGTCGCCGGGGCCGCTCGCAGCTGCAGACGAAGTCGAGACCTAGCGTCCGGCCACTTGAAGTCCGGCGAAGCCAGCGAACTCTGCCGGGCACTGGCTCCGCTCTGCAGGCGCAGTCTCGGGTGGGGGTAGTTGATTTTCCACACGAATCGCCCTTCAATGCAGCTCGGCGAGGCCAGAAGTTCGAGCAGGCGGCAGCAGGCGTCGAAGCGTTCGGGCTGGAGGTCTCCTGGCCAGACACCCTCTTGCGATCGGTAGTCCATCACACTGCTCAGCAGCTGCTCAATTTGCTCTTTCACGGCGTTGACTTGATTGGCCAGGGTCATCGGAGCAGTGCCTGCAGCTTCTTGCGTGTGCTCCATCGCTCGCTGAGATCCTGTGGAAAGCTGGGACTAAAGTTTCGCCTTTCTGTAATGCTTAGCTGCATGCTTATTCTTATAGAGAAAGCGGAGGCGTTATGGCGAGACCCGCGGGAATCCCCCGTGAAACCCCTGCAGTTAAATATCAGGTACTGTACTAGGAAGTTTTGTCGTCATTGCTGCACAGCTGTTCTATTTTTATCCCCGCCTGCTCCCTGCCCCAGGCAGTTTAGCTGTGAACGGCTACGCTATACTAGAGCTGGAGTACACTTGCTGCAAATGGCGAGGGAATTCCATGGCTTTTTTTACAATCGAGGCCTTGCCCATGGCACCGCCATTGTCTTGACTACAAAACAAAGGGAACTTTTACCTTGCCGAAAAATGTCTCCATTAGCTACTAAACTGAGACATATTGAAGCTCTTCACTGGTTTGCCGCCATCAATGTCGCACGGACCGGATGCTCAGCAGGATGTGGCAGCCATCGATCAGTGCAAGCAGTCGATTTTGCAAGCCCTGACTGCTCAGGAGACTTCAACGGACGATGCCATGCTGCAAGAGGCGATACATGAGAGCAACCGTCTCCAGCTTTTGCTCTGCGAACCTTGCGACACTGGGATGACTGTGCTCAAAATCGTTGAGCCTGAGCGTTGGGCCAGGCTGAGCTCAAGGCATCGCATCCAGCTGCTCTCCAACCATTTCTATTTTGACAGCCCCAATGAACCCCGCTATGGGTACAAGTTTCAACTGAGGCTGCAGCTCGAGGATGGCTCGGCCACGGCTGCCGTGCTGGCAGCTGTCGGTGAGTTCGATGACCTGCTGACGTGGCCGATGGCCGGACCAGTTTCGGCCGAGTTCGGCTCGGAGAGATGCAGCTTCGGTAGAGCGCCGTTTCTCCGCAATGTCCACCGTCCGACTTTGACTACTGGAGCAGCTGCCGATGAAGAGGAGCCACTCTGCTGCCAGATGCAGCTACCTGAGAACTGGCTCAGGGAGGCCACAGTTAACAATGCGGCCTACCTGACCGCCCACCTGACTGCATCATTCTGAGGTGCTCCTAAGATTGTAAACCCATTCCCGTTGAGAAAGGCATCAGTGAAATGCTTTGAACAGCTTTGGTTTTTATGTGTAGAGCAGCTGTTTCTGAGCTCAACCAGCAGCAATATCCAGATTTTTCTTACTAATTTTATGAATTTTTAATCACCTTTTTTTCTGATACTTTTGCTTTCAATGAAAATATTTTGACATTTTCTTCTATTTTGGCTTGAAACGCCAGTTTGTTTATCCTGGGTATCTTTCAGCAGACAGCCATGTCTCGTTAGGTAGGAAGAACTTAAATTTTATCAAAGAGTGCCTGCCTTTTCTTTTCTTCTGTTAAGTTTGTGCTCTATAAATAAATCAATATACAGCCCCATTTTCAAGGTAAATTTGCTTTAGTAATGTTAACTGGATAGTACGCTCGTACTTTAACAGATTTTTTAAATTACTAATAAATTCAGTTACTAATTACTCTAGGGATTTTCCATGAAAACGGAGTGGATAAGTCTGCGTCTATTTTTAGAGCATTATTAATAAAGTACTTTCAACCGGGTACCAAACTGTGACACTTGGCTGGTCTATTATTATCTAGAACTGGGAATCCCATGGAGGTGCCGCAGCGCGTACATTGCCGCCAGTTTCTGGCGCCCAACTTCTGTTTTCGTGGGCTAACCGCGGATGCACCTCTGCCTGCACCTGGCTGGCTATACATACAAACCCGAGACCATTCCCGGGTCAGCAGAAATCAGCAACCAGCAATTCAGCAACACCATGGCTCATAACCAGTCGAAGAAGCAGCTAAAAGAAAAAGTAGACCTGCATCTGCGGGCCGCTCTGATGGCCACCAACAATCCCGCGCTCCAGATCGAGCACCAGAAGACCGCGGAGACGGCGCACCACGCGCTCCAGAAGGTGCTGGAGGCCCCCTGCGACACTGGAGACACCTGCCTGAAAATCTTCCAGCCCGATCAGTGGCGGCAGCTGAGCTACCAACAGACAGTCGCGCAGCTGTCGAACCACTTTTACAGCCCAATTGAGGCTGGCAACCCGTACAGCTTCATCCTGAAGCTGAAGATCGAGCAGGGCGCGGCCGCAGCTGCAGTGCTGACTGTTCCCGGACAGCTGGACGACCTGCTGACGTGGCCGATTGTCCGGCAAGTGTCGGCCGAGTTTGTCGGTGGCAAATTCCAACCTAACGGGCGCGCCTTCGGCGTCGTGAATTTTCGACCCGATGTCGACCGGCCGAGTGAGTCCGACGGCGATGAGAGGCGGCGCTGCTGCGAGCTGCAGCTGCCGGAGGACTGGCTGGACGCCGCAACCGTCGGGGAGGCCGCCTACCTGCACGTGCACACGAAGGCGATGCAGTGAGCGGTGCAGTTTTGTTAAAACTCGTGCTGACCTGACAGTGACCACAGCTGCACTGTAGTTTTATGAGACTAACTCGCCATGCGCATGAAATGCAGAGGTTTGGGGCGCGTATAAAAATTGAAAGCAACAACCTTCAGTAGAATGCTGGCAGAAGGATTTTTATGGCCCAGAACTCTGTGTGCGGCTTTTGTGCGCACTCTAGCAGTAGAAGCAGCTGTTTATTCAATTTCATTTTCATGCTTTACTTATTCTGAAATATTTTGTATTTGAATTGCTGCTGCTCGGATTATACCGAATCTCGTTTCGAGTTGAGACCTCAAAGTTACTCAATTTACCTGTCACTTTTTTGTTCTCGAGTCTTTGTTTTAATTTTTAAATAATTGTGAGAAAATATGAAAATGGGAGGAGGGAGTTGGGAAAAGAGAGATAAGAGGAGAGGAGAAAGATGACAGAAGAGAGATGAGAGGAGAAAAAGGGAGGAGAGGAGAGGAGAGGCGAGAGGAGAGAAAAGAGAGGAGAGGGGAGAGAGGAGAACTGAGAATAGACACAAACCATGAGGGTGTCGGATTGCTATTGTGAAGTTTCAAAGGACCCGAGGGCTGGATGGCCCGTGGGCCGGAGTTTGGCGACCCTATTGTAGGGGCAATGACGCTATTAGAGCAGCTGTTTCTGAGCTCAACCAGCAGCAATATCCAGATTTTTCTTACTAATTTTATGAATTTTTAATCACCTTTTTTCTGATACTTTTGCTTTCAATGAAAATATTTTGACATTTTCTTCTATTTTGGCTTGAAACGCCAGTTTGTTTATCCTGGGTATCTTTCAGCAGACAGCCATGTCTCGTTAGGTAGGAAGAACTTAAATTTTATCAAAGAGTGCCTGCCTTTTCTTTTCTTCTGTTAAGTTTGTGCTCTATAAATAAATCAATATACAGCCCCATTTTCAAGGTAAATTTGCTTTAGTAATGTTAACTGGATAGTACGCTCGTACTTTAACAGATTTTTTAAATTACTAATAAATTCAGTTACTAATTACTCTAGGGATTTTCCATGAAAACGGAGTGGATAAGTCTGCGTCTATTTTTAGAGCATTATTAATAAAGTACTTTCAACCGGGTACCAAACTGTGACACTTGGCTGGTCTATTATTATCTAGAACTGGGAATCCCATGGAGGTGCCGCAGCGCGTACATTGCCGCCAGTTTCTGGCGCCCAACTTCTGTTTTCGTGGGCTAACCGCGGATGCACCTCTGCCTGCACCTGGCTGGCTATACATACAAACCCGAGACCATTCCCGGGTCAGCAGAAATCAGCAACCAGCAATTCAGCAACACCATGGCTCATAACCAGTCGAAGAAGCAGCTAAAGGAAAAAGTAGACCTGCTGGATGGCCCGCGGGCGGAGTTTGCCGACCCTGTTGTAGGGGCAAATGACGCTAACCAGAGAAATGACGCTAACCAGAGAAATGACGCTCCAATTGAAGGAGATAACCGAGGAAGGAAATTGCAATTATGACACCTCAAAAAATATATCCAAAACAGATACGCGCAACTATGACGCAGTAAAAATTCTTTCTAGCCTACTGCAAGTAGAAATGTTAATTTATTTTTTTACACATCCAAACGATAAAAGTAAAATAAAATTCCCAGAAATTGTTAAAGATTAAAACGTCTACCAAACAATAAGACGCAAACTAGCTAAAAAAACTAAAAGAAAATTCATATGACTAATGTATCATTTCAAAGCACTCCATTTGATTCTATATATTGGCAGCGCTAGTTAGAGATGCTGAGAGTAGCGGGCAGTCTGTCTGCGTCATTCGTTGTCGGGAAGTGCATCATACATGTACTGTGTACTTCTGCATTTCTGCATGTACTTCTGCATTTGCCACTCGATTCGGAATTCGACAGGAGTGATACGCTCTTAATTTGCTAACAATAGGAATTCGGTATTACGAGCGTAGGAATTTTGACGTTTCCTAAGTTGTAATACAGTTGTACGTGTAAACTGCATATACAGGTTGGCGAAAAGGTGGCGTGGCGTGATAGGCTACGCCAACACCCCCGGCTTAGCGAGCCGGCTAGCTTGACGCAGCCACCCACCTCAGCTAGACAGAGGTTGGGGGTTTCCAGTGCGGCTGCACTGGTGCTTGCGGTCGCATACATACTGGCCGCCACAGGCATATTTACTCGTGTTTAGAGGTAACTTTCTGAGCTGTCTCAAGAATTCTGTAGCTTCTGAGCTAATAAAATTTGCAATACCATTTTGAATCCCAGTGCCATAATAATCTCAGTGCCATTTTGAATCCCAGTGCCATAATAATCTCAGTGCCATTTTGAATCCCAGTGCCATAATAATCTCAGTGCCATTTTGAATCCCAGTGCCATAATAATCTCAGTGCCATTTTGAATCCCAGTGCCATAATAATCTCAGTGCCAGTTTGAATCCCAGTGCCATAATAATCTCAGTGCCATTTTGAATCCCAGTGCCATAATAATCTCAGTGCCAGTTTGAATCCCAGTGCCATAATAATCTCAGTGCCATTTTGAATCCCAGTGTCATAATAATCTCAGTGCCAGTTTTAATCCCAGTGCCATAATAATCTCAGTGCCAGTTTGAATCCCAGTGCCATAATAATCTCAGTGCCATTTTGAATCCCAGTGCCATAATAATCTCAGTGCCAGTTTGAATCCCAGTGCCATAATAATCTCAGTGCCATTTTGAATCCCAGCTGCCATAATGATCCCAGTGCCATTTTGAATCCCAGTGCCATAATATTCTCAGTGCCATTTTGAATCCCAGTGCCATTTTGAATCCCAGTGCCATAATATTCTCAGTGCCATTTTGAATCCCAGTGCCATTTTGAATCCCAGTGCCATTTTGAATCCCAGTGCCCTTTTTAATCTCAGTGCCATTTTGAATCCCAGTGCCATAATAATCTCAGTGCCATTTTGAATCCCAGCTGCCATAATAATCTCAGTGCCATTTTGAATCCCAGTGCCATAATAATCTCAGTGCCATTTTGAATCCCAGTGCCCTTTTTAATCTCAGTGCCATTTTGAATCCCAGTGCCATTTTGAATCCCAGTGCCATAATAATCTCAGTGCCATTTTGAATCTCAGTGCCATTTTGAATCTCAGTGTCATTTTGAATCCCAGTGCCATTTTGAATCCCAGTGCCATAATAATCCCAGTGCCATTTTGAATCCCAGTGCCATAATAATCCCAGTGCCATTTTGAATCCCAGTGCCATAATAATCCCAGTGCCATTTTGAATCCCAGTGCCATAATAAACCCAGTGCCATTTTGAATCCCAGTGCCATAATAATATCAGTGCCATTTTGAATCCCAGTGCCATAATAATCCCAGTGCCATTTTGAACGCCAGTGCCCTTTTTAAGTCTATTAGCCCCAATGAACTCAACATTGCAGAAAATTCTCTAGTTTTATACCTCAACATAAAAAGCATTGGAAAAAAATCAATCTCACCTGTCCTTGGATGACTGCGCTTCTGCCAGCACAGCATCCTTCATCTCAAAGACAGCTTTAATTTGCTCGCTCGCTTGCTTCAGCATTGACCAGGACAAATTACTTATCCAAGTACGCGCTGATTTTGTCGCGCAGATCCTCGCTGATCAGCTGTGTGAAACTCGGATGTTGAGACGCTGCATCAGCCGTTTCAAATAGCAGCGGATCTCTCGGACCGTAGCCGCGGCTCCTTCCGTCCGCCGAGAGAGCTGGCCAGGAAGCCACAAAGTGCTTCTACATCAATTGTGGCCGAAGAGTGCTCGACCACCGCTGCTCTGGCCGGCACTGTGGCCGTGGCGTCGACCAGTTTTTGTTACTTTTCGGCTCGGACTGCGTCAGGGTGCTTCTCCACTCTCCGCAGACTTCACATTGTCGCGCCGTCTCCGGCATCGGGCCAGCAGTGCGCGTGCAGCTTTTCTTTGCAAGGCATCTGCCGGTAGCTGTGCAGCTGCTGCCAGCTTTTCCTTTGCGCTTTCCAGCACAGGCGAATGAGCCCCTTTAAAATGCTCGCTAAACCGAGACATTCTGATGGGCAAGCAGTTGCCAAACGGGCAGATGTACTCTTGCCCGGCCCGCATTTTCTTCAACTGCTGGACGTTGGCGGGCTGCTGGACGTTGGCGGGCTGCTGGACGTTGGCGGGATGCTGGACGTTGGCGGGCTGATGGACGTTGGCGGGCTGCTGGACGTTGGCGGGCTGCTGGACGTTGGCGGGCTGCTGGACGTTGGCGGGCTGCTGGACGTTGGCGGGCTGCTGGACGTTGGCGGGCTGCTGGACGTTGGCGGGCTGCTGGACGTTGGCGCGCTGCTGGACATTGGCGGGCTGCTGGACGTTGGCGGGCTGCTGGACGTTGGCGGGATGCTGGACATTGGCGGGCTGCTGGACGTTGGCGGGCTGCTGGACGTTGGCGGGCTGCTGGACGTTGGCGGGCTGCTGGACGTTGGCGGGCTGCTGGACGTTGGCGGGCTGCTGGACGTTGGCGGGCTGCTGGACGTTGGCGGGCTGCTGGACGTTGGCGCGCTGCTGGACGTTGGCGGGCTGATGGACGTTGGCGGGCTGCTGGACGTTGGCGGGCTGCTGGACGTTGGCGGGCTGCTGGACGTTGGCGGGCTGCTGGACGTTGGCGGGCTGCTGGACGTTGGCGGGCTGCTGGACGTTGGGGGGCTGCTGGACGTTGGCGGGATGCTGGACATTGGCGGGCTGCTGGACGTTGGCGGGCTGCTGGACGTTGGCGGGCTGCTGGACGTTGGCGGGCTGCTGGACGTTGGGGGCTGCTGGACGTTGGCGGGATGCTGGACATTGGCGGGCTGCTGGACGTTGGCGGGCTGCTGGACGTTGGCGGGCTGCTGGACGTTGGCGGGCTGCTGGACGTTGGCGGGCTGCTGGACGTTGGCGGGCTGCTGGACGTTGGCGGGCTGCTGGACGTTGGCGCGCTGCTGGACATTGGCGGGCTGCTGGACGTTGGCGGGCTGCTGGACGTTGGCGGGATGCTGGACATTGGCGGGCTGCTGGACGTTGGCGGGCTGCTGGACGTTGGCGGTCTGCTGGACGTTGGCGGGCTGCTGGACGTTGGCGGGCTGCTGGACATTGGCGGGATGCTGGACATTGGCGGGCTGCTGGACGTTGGCGGGCTGCTGGACGTTGGCGGGCTGCTGGACGTTGGCGGGCTGCTGGACGTTGGCGGGATGCTGGACGACTCCAATGGACGGCTTGGTCCATTGCTCTCATTATAACAATTTTTCGATAAATGTTTTATCCATTTGAGTTTAATTGAAGAATTGAAATCGGCTAAATGATTCGAAATAGGAATTCGTGAAATAGATAAAAATATGCAAGGAAAAGATGCATGTGCTCAAAAGTGGGGGACGAAGTCAGTCATCAACAAATCAAAGAGTAGATAAAATTTCATTGGTTGCAATCTGAACTCCACTTTGGTGACTAATTAAAGCTTACAATATTTGGAACTGCTTGACAAAATTCTTTACGATAATGCAATCGTTACTCTCTGACTTACTCTCGTTAGACGCGCCGGGCGGTGCCGCTGTACATGCTTCTGTACACTGGCGGGGGTTGAGGTGTGGCGGTGTTGGAACTGACTGAAAAATCGCCTCAGTTTTTTCACGCCATCAACTGACTTTTACGAGTGATCGCAAGCGTTCACTGCAATCAACTGACTGATACTGAGGAGAATGACTGGGCTGGGGTTTAGAGGAGGGTGACGCAAGTTTTACAATTTGTTGCGCGAGCAACACTGTGCGCACATTCTCCAGCTGAGCCCAGGTTCGTACATATTTTCAGCAGGTTTGAGAAAACCATTTTTTGCTTTGAATTCAACACCAGAGAACAGTCTGTATCAGAGTACAAAGGCCCGCGCTCTTATTGATACAACTGGCGCGAGCTAACAAAAAACCTAGCACCTACACTTTTCCGATCGTCCTTTTTCCTGTTATTTCGATTGTCACGATGCCGAGGGTCGCATAGAGCAGGATTTTCTTGCACCTTGTTTACCGGGGGTTCCTGCGGCAACCAACAGGCGCTGTTTTTTCACGCTTGCTCATTTCGCTTATGCAAGGGGTCGGCAAACTGTTTTACCCCAAGGGCCAGATAGAGAACCTTGAGCAGGGGTCGGCAAACTGTTTTATTCCAAGGGCCAGATAGAGAACCTAGAGCAGGGGTCGGCAAACCGTTTTACCCCAAGGGCCAGATAAAGAACCTTGAGCAGGGGTCGGCAAACTTTTTTACCCCAAGGGCCAGATAGAGAACCTTGAGCAGGGGTCGGCAAACTGTTTTACCCCAAGGGCCAGATAGAGAACCTTGAGCAGGGGTCGGCAAACTTTTCTACCCCAAGGGCCAGATAAAGAATATTGAGCAGGGGTCGGCAAACTGTTTTACCCCAAGGGCCAGATAAAGAACCTAGAGCAGGGGTCGGCAAACTTTTCTACCCCAAGGGCCAGATAAATAACCTTGAGCATGACTGCGGTCCGGAGGAAAGAGGAGATGCGAGGGAATAAAAATGAAAGAAGGCAGATAGGAGAAGGGAGAGGCGAGGGAATAAAGGAGCAAAGAGGAGAGAAGAGAGAAGAGCGCTGAGAAGAGACAAACATCGAGCGGGCCGGATTGTGCAGTTGTGCTATTGTGCGGTTTCAAAGGACCGCGAGGGCCGGATGAAGAGGCTTTGCGGGCCGGAGTTGCCGACCCCTGGCTCATGTGATGGAAAATAATGAAATAGTTAATAACCTGACTGGTGTGATGAACAATCAATTTTGAAGCGACAGTCAGACTAGACGGAGAGTTGTTGAAATAGAGTGGCTTGAGTTGAATTTTGTGTGTTTCGCAACTTGAGGGCCGCCATTTCTCTTTTTTTGCTCAGCCGCCGTCATGAGTGCCAGCCCAAAGCGACTCAACGTGCGCCAACTCAAGGCTGAGCTGCGAAACAGAGGCCTGCCTACTACAGGCCGCAAACAACAGCTTGCCAAGCGCTTGTCTACTGCACTCGGCTTAGAGCAAGCTGACGAAGACTTCAACAACTCAAAGCCCTCAGTATGGAGGCCTTTCACCTTCCTGGTCGCATGCAGATTTTGCTGATGCTCGCCTCCTTTTGCAGGTCGCCCTCGCCCTCTGGAGACGCCGCCCGCCCCCCGCTGTGTCCGCCGGACACCTGTGCCGCCTCGGCCTGGCGGAGAACTCCTGGAGATCCTACCTCAGCCAGCTGCGCTCCTGGGAAGCCCTCTGTGTCATTCTCCAGCCTCTGAGCCTACGTCCATGCCGTCTCGTTTCTGCACCAAGCCACCGGCGCCCCCGACCCAGCGAAAGACTTCACCGTGCAGCTGGCCCTCCGCGGCGCCAAACGTCATCTGGGCCTGCGATGCAAACAGGCGAAGCCGCTGACCATCGGGCACCTCAAGAGCATCCATCAGCAGCTCCCGCGCTCCATCTCAAGCGCAGATCTCAGGGCCGCCTTCTGGGCGGCTCTCCTGGTGGGCTGGTGGGGCATGTTGCGCCTTGGCGACTTTCTATCGACCCGCGGCAGCCGCTCTGTCTCGCGGGCTGCCTGTCGGCTTCATCTGGCTGCTGGAAGTTGGCCCTCCCTAAGACCAAGACCAACCAGTTCGGGTCGACGCCGCATGTCGTCCAGAGTCACCACTCTGCCCTGTGCGCGCCCTGTGGGTTTCTCCGGCCACAGCATCCGGCGTGGGGGTGCCAGCTTCTGTCATCAAATCGGCTTGTCAGATTCGGACGTTCGGGCTCTTGGGGGCTGGAGATCGGACGCTGTGCTCCGCTACTTTTCTGCCAGCTCTGCCCTGTCGCGCCGCCAGCGCTCTGCTTCTTTCATGACTTCGCAGCTGCAGGCTGCTTCCACCTGATTGCCTTCCCGCTTTTACTCCTTCCCTTCCCCATCATTGGGGTTGGGATCCGCTTTCTCGGCCGCTGCCTGCTTTTCGCAACTGATTTGTCTCGTTTGGCTCCTTCCGGCGTGTTTAATGGCGCAATCGTAAGTTTGGTGCAGCAAATTGCTGCTTAGATGGCCTTCCAACATGAACCACCTACCACTTTCACTAAGCATTGCGCCATTTTGACCATACTCGGCGCACGTATTTGCTTTTAAACAGTCAAAAAACAGTGATCCTTATCTTTATGATGTAACCACGCTCTGGTCGCGGGATAGGGCATGGGAACTTTTTCGAAAGTGCCTCCTATCCCGTGCACCCTCTGCACAGAGCTGTCGAGACTCGGCCAGGTCTCCGACCGGGCCTGGAGACTCCCGCTCTGCTGCACCCCTCCTGCTGCCTTGGTCCCGTCTCTCCTGCCGCCACACCTGCCTTTCCGGAGCCCCTACCCCTTTCTGTACCTCCCCCTCTGCCCTGTCTCTTCTGTTCCCGCCCTATTCTTCCTGTACTTTCTCTACCTCCTCCCTTTTTTTTGTCTCCCTCTGCACTCTTTTCCTGCGCTGTCCCCTCTTTCCCTGTGTCTACTTACAGTACTTTGTGTGCTCACCGTCTCCCCATCCCCTCTCAAACTCCCAAACGGTGACGCAAGTCGTGTGACCCCTTCTCCCCCTCGGTGACTCATCGATGACTCATCCCCCTCTCTTGCGCAACCTTTTCTCACGCTATTGTTCTCCTTCCCAAATTTCTCATGTGACACCCACCCCACCTCCGCTTCTATTGTTCTCGTTTTTGCTTCTTTTGTTCTCTCGACCCCCACCAATTATCACATTTTCTCCGATTTTCTCTTTCTTTTGTTCTCGTTTTCGCACCTAATAATCACCTTTTCTCCAATGTTTACTTTTCCATTGTTCTCAGTTTTCCCCAATTATCCCCGATTTCCAATTCCTTTGTTCTCGACCCCAGCCCTATTGTTCTCAATGTTTGCTTGCGCAACACTTTCGCGACCACCCGCTGCGCCAATTATCCCCCACCCCACCTCCGGATTGCGCAATTTCCCGATTTCTCATGTTGCTATGCCGGTCTCATGCTTCTCATCATGACTCATTCTGACGTCATTCTGCCGGCAGCCAATCAGAGAGAGGGAGCCATGGTAACGACCTTGAGGAGGCGGCTGTGAGGTCTATAAAAGGAAGCGATTTCGGCATGAGAATACTCAACTGAGTTTATCTCTGTTCCTCTCCTCGTCCTTCTTTGGACTTGCTGTCAGATTGAGTTCTGACCCATTCGTCTATAAGACGAATCCCTGCCGGTCCGCGGTCTGTTACCGCCAAGTTATCCTTAGCTCCCCAAGTGAGCTCGCCTATCGGCCAGCGGTCTGATACCGCCCAGCATCATCAGCATCGCCTGATCTACATCAGCGCCTCGTCGCTCCAGCGCATCGCCGCTTCACCGTCTGCCTGACTGCAGCCTACAGCCGCCCTCGGTCACTCCGCCTCTCTCTCTCTCTGTGCAGCTGCCGGTAAGTTCCTGCTACTAATTTGTGCTCTAATTGCCTTTGCTTATCCGGGGTTTGCCTATTTTCCATTGTCTGATTAGAGAGCTGAGCCAATTGTGATACCGTATCTTTTGCTGTATCTTACTCAATAGTGAAGCCGCCTAATTGCCTGCTTATTTGCCTAAGGGCCTAATTATTAACTATTAACTAACTTCATCATTATTCAATCTTTCACCATCATTTCACTCATGGCTTGCTAAGCCTTTCCCCCGGGGTGGCAAAGCATAAGGAAGTTTGGGTAAGCTAATGGCCTCTCCCCGTGCACAGCCCGCCTGTGAGTGCGTGCTGCGGGGCCGCGTGTGCGTGCAGTAGAGGGATTAGCGAGTCTTGGCACAGAATGGCAGTAGGAAGGTTGCAACCCCATGCTAACGCGTCCCTTCGCCCTGAGCAATCTAAACTGTAGATAGTACATGTTCGCCTCATACTACTCTTAGTAATCAAAGTCGCAAGTCAGCCTCGCTCACAGCCACAAAGGATCCCCTGCTGAGAAATCCTCCAGGATTGAGCCCAGAGTTCCCGATCATGCCCCAAGCAGAGTCCCTGTACTCGGCTGCATGCGTCTCCCCTGTTAGCCTAAATCCCCTGGTAACCAATCCAGGCGGGGCTCTAGCCTCGAGAGGTCTGGTAGAAAGATCCAGGTGCGCCAGGTCACATAGAGTGGTGGCAGCCACTCGGTCATACCATGACCGAGTGACCAACTATTGCACCTTGGCTACAGGTGGGGTCCATGTGGGTCCTTGGCCCTCTGGTCACGAAGCGCTACCAAAGCTACTAATCATGTGGGCGGGACAGTCTGGTGCTGGAGGTCCGTCAGGTCATTGCCCGGTCCTAGGCAGCCTACGGTCATTGCCCCCTCTAGCCATGCGTTCGTCTCTCTACGGAGCGGACAGGCGACAAGGGCGGTTACATCATTTACTCAAACTCCACCTACAATGGAAATGTGGGAAAAGCGCGAATCACACATCACAAAAGGAACAGCTGTGCATAATGCATGGAAAAAATAGATAAAAAATTGCTCGCTCACAGCGGACTCACAGTGGGAAACCAAAACCAAACCAAAACTAGCAGCAAAACCAAATTGTATTTTGATACGAGGTAGAAAGTCCTTACTAAAGAAACTGGCGTAATAATTCTGAGCGCTGTCAATATATAGAATCAAATGGAGAGCTTAGAAATGACACTAAAATGGAGCTGGTATACACAGCTGCAGAGATGACGCAGACAGACTGGCCCGCTACTCTCAGCATCATTAACTAGCCGCATCTTTTGCTTCTCACTGCTGCTGCTGTTGGGGCCGCATCTTTTGTTTCTCATTGCTGCTTTTGCTGGGGGCCGCATCTTTTGTTTCTCATTGCTGCTTTTGCTGGGGGCCGCATCTTTTGTTTCTCATTGCTGCTGTTGCTGGGGGCCGCATCTTTTGTTTCTCATTGCTGCTGCTGATGCAGGCTGCCTCACGCATCACTTCTGAAATTTTTTCTTTACCGCTGCAGCACCAGTCAACGCCAGCATTAAAATGAAACAAGAAAATGCATGAAACTTTGCTGCTGCTTCAATTGTCCCTCCACTTCACACAATGAATGCCACAGCAACAGCTGTGTAGCTTTTACAGCAGCTGCCATCATATTTTTAGTCACTGGCTCAGCTCAAGATCAATCCTTGCCGCCAGGTTTCTATCGGTTGATCAACGGCTTTGACTGTACCGATTCTGAGTTTGTCCATCACTCCTAATGATGTCACTTCTCTGATTGACTGTGCAGCTGTGTGCTCAGTGACTTTGTGCTCAACCAATGCAAACAGAGTGTGAGGGAATGCGCCTGCACCAAAACTGCACAAAGCTGTGATGAAGCGATAGGTGCGGCGTGAAGTACAGAGTTTTGAGTGAGTCGAAAACAGAGCAGAAGGCTGTGTGTTGCTGTCAGTGATGGCTGATGTGATTGATGAGTCAGAGAGGCAGCCCATTCGAAACATGGCGTACATGATCAAGTTTGGACAATCGACTATCCGCCAGGGGCTGCATGTTAGGAGATGAGCAGGCAGCAGGCAGCAAGGATCCTGCAGGATGCTGGCACTGCAGCTGGTGCTGTGGATCCGAGTTTTGCGGCAGAGCGGGCAACCAAATAATTATGGCGTTGGTGAGTCAAGAATAATTTGACGCAAAAACAGAGATTTTTTGATGCAGCCATTTTTCGGGCTATGTTTTGATTTGACTCGAATTTATTATTGAGAAGGTAAAACACCTTAATCACAGCAGCTTATTCACTTAGGATTGTTCTGAGAAATACAGCGAGTACTCATCAAGTACTACTTCGAAGTATCAAAGGGAAATTGCCTTCGATACGTTTTCTATTAAAAAATTTTCATGAAGACTTCTCTGTTTAATAATCTATTAGATCTATTATTGTTCTATGTAAAAGTACTTCCTTCTAGTGAGGTCTTCAGCAAGATCATCAGTACACCTTCACGTACTTCTTCCAGTTGGGGTCCAGCTCGATCGCGTCACCAACACTGGCGTCAGTGAAGTCCAGCATCCGGCACCTGCCCTGCACAGCATTGTGCAGAGCAGCTCTGCACTGCCAGCGGCGTGAGCAGAGGGACAGACAGTCAAACTTCTTGTTAACAGCCGCGACCTCAGTGAAGCAGTAGTCAGGACTGATGTCACCGAGCTTGAGGAACTCAGCGACCTTGAGGTAGGAGCTGTTCGGCGTTGTGATTGGCTGGCAGACTGCGCCATTAGTGTTCAGCATGCCGTCACCGAGTCCAGTGTTGAATATCAAGCCGAAGTCGTCATTGGCAGCGGAATTTTGGGGAGAAGGCTCATTCCAATCAGAATCATTGGACTGAAGCAGCGAGCCATTCGTGAGCTGCCAGCCAGTGCGGGATGTCTGCCGCTCGCGCGTCAAGTCCGAGAATCCAACCCAGGACCAGGCGGAGATTTGCGATCGCACGGCTCGCATCACCCCAAGATCCAGCAGCAGTTCGCCACCGATTTGCAAGCAGCGCTCAGCTGCATCGCACCACAGTCTCTTCGGGGAGTATTCGATGAAGAGGCAGTGGCCGTTTGTGATGGTGAAAGGGAGCTGACAGGCGGATGCTGCAGTGAGAAGCAGAAGCTGCAGCTGCATAAGCGGTTGCAGCTGCATGATGTTGCTTTCTTTGGCAGTGATGCAGATGTGACAAATGGGCAATGTTTTGTCAAGTGTGAGTTCAGTATGACGAAATTTAATTGGCATTTGCTTTTGTTCCAGGCAGCCAATCAGAAGTGAGAAAGTAAAGAATTTCTTTTGTGGCTTTTGAGATGCGTTTTACAGTTGCTGAAGTAGTGAGGCTGGCTCCTCCCGTGGCGGGACCTCTGCCTATGTGGAAACTCCCACGGCCGCGGAGGGATCCAAAGCGGGGGGCGCTGGCCAAACCACTAAGCCGAAGCGCACTTATGCGGCTATGGTCAAGAGACAGCCGGACCTGATCATCCAAGGCCAGAAGATGCCTCTTACGACCGAACAGCTCGACCAAACCTGAAGCAGGTTGGAATCCCACCTGGTCAGGATGGCCTTGAGCGGTACTTAAGAAGTCCTAAAGTCGAGGACCACGCCTCTACAGGTAGGACGAGCGACCCCGGACACACCGGCACCGTGCCTGGATCCCGGCTCGCAGCTCCATCACCAAGGCCGACGAGCTGCGTCGCCTGCTAGTGGCTACCAACCCGGAGCTGCCGGCCAATGGCGTCGTAGTTCACGAGACCATCTCCAAGCCGGGCGGAGACGGTTTCACGACTATTCTCGGACTGTCGGATAGCTGGATGCTCCGCTACCCGGACATGTCCCTTATCCCTGTTGTGATAAATAGGCAATTAGATAAATAGCATGCACGGTGAGCAATTACGCTCGTATTTAGGCCCTAGACAAACCTACTTGGAGCGTCAGAGGTTTTAAAGCTATTGATCCTAATCGCCTATCGCCGGTCGGCGAGTTCTACCAGTCTTCTCCAATAGCCACAGGTACAGTACAAGAAAAGAAAAGAACACGAGGGAACACGAACCGAAAGATTTAGAGAGTGATAATCCTGTAAGAATAGCTAATAAGCAATTGACTTGACGGTTTAATTTGACACATTCAATAGTTACAAGATTCAAATTCAAAGCGGCGCAGATAACTAGAGTTGACAAAACGACGATAACGGTTAATAATAATAATTAGATTACGCAACTGGCAAGCAGATCTCAGCTGAGAAGAAGAGGAAGAGGAACCGAACACGACCACGGAGAAGACTCCTAACCCCTGGCCTAAACCAGAACCTACTCTCAAACGAGAGCCCTGCCGAATTGATCGTTCAACGGAGCACTGACTAAGTTCTATCAGCGCTGCCCTTCAGTGTGACACTGAGGCCCTCGGGGTCGAGGCCGCGTACTTGATCAGATCCGACAGTCTCTACCTAAACCGCGCTTGACAGCGACGACGTCAGACAAGGATGCCGAATCGTTACGCTACAAGACTGAAGCGGTTGGGCGGGGAACAAAGTATGGACCGGGGGTGACGAAATCAAAACGCCTCAAAGCGCGAACCAAAGGGAAACAGGCCACCGGCCGGGAAGCTGGAACACAAATCAAAACCGGGGACGGAGCAGGAAAGAGAAGGCGAGATCTGATTGCCAAACACACTTTCATATATAGTCAGAGTCACAACCCCCCAAAACCCCCTCAAGCCGGGCGGTGGTCGTCTGTCCGGCCGCTTGCTTAAGCCGAATTGCACTGTGCCCGCGGCGCCGGGTAGAACTGGAACTTGCCGCGTGCCAGGGTCCAGGCCGGTTCTGATTGGCTGACCGTGCAAATCTGGGGTTCGCAGAAAAAAACTCAACCCTCCGCTGAGTCGCAATTGGCGTCTGACTTCTAACCTGTTTACAAATTTAGATTTTAACTAACAAGAAAAAGTACATCAAAAACGCATGACTAAACTAAAGCAAAATAATAATTCAATAACAATATAGAAACTAATACAATCAATTAACTAACAAAATACACGCAAAAGATGCTCACACTACACTGTCGGGCTGATGCAGATTCAAATCTTCAGCTTTGAGTCTGACACCACCCGCCCACCGCCCCCGCAGAAGCGTAAGCGGGCGAGCTGGGGCCTTGCCTGGCGGAGACGCCCAGGAAAAGAAGCTCCCGTTTGTCACGACCCCTCCGAGGACGTGGACCCCGTCAGGGGAAGCCTCGAAAGCTGCAGCAACAGGCGGACGTGGAAAGGGCCGGAAACCCGCCCGGAACACTATCCGCTCTGGTCTGACTCAGCGCACGAAGCAGCTGCTGGACACCGCCAAGGCCCACAACCGCAGCAACCCCCAGCCCAGTGTCACCACTGCGGCCCCCAGGAAAACCTGACCAAGAGTGAGAATGCCGCCCAGGTGGCGGCCCCGCGCTCGACCATGGAGACCATCAGGGAGGGAGGAGCCCATGGAACTGGATTCTGGAGCCATCGGCAAGGCAGAAGAGGCAGCCCTCCTGCACAAAGCGCCCTGAGCCGGCAGGAAACTGCGCGGACCACTCGTGAAATCCCAGGAGTGGACATCCTGCAGCTTAACATGCACTACTGCATTGCGTGATGCCCCAACCTGATGCGGGTGGCAAACTACGTGAAACCGGGCATCATCCTACTTCAGGAGCCCTGGACGAAGAAAGGTTAGATTCCGAATAATCCTGCTGGTTTTGACTGTTTTCAGGACCCCCAAAACCCCAGAGCAGCCATTTTCGTGTCTACCCATCTCGCAGCTTGGCACAGATCAAACCTCTCTGACAGAGACCTCTGTGTCATTCAGTCTAATCACATCACCAACCGCACGGTCATCATCGCCTCGATCTATATCCCTGGCGATGGCCCCGCGGTTCCACCCAACCCTCACCTCCCTCGTGGACTACTGCTCTAACCGTAGGTTTGAGCTGCTTATGGCGGGCGACGTCAACGCCCCACAACATCCACTGGGGCAGTAATACCTCCTACAGCAGAGGCGGAGGAACTTCTTGCTTACATCTGCACTACCAACGCTGAGTTTTGCAACACTGGTGGAACCCCCACCTTCGACAACGGGCGATGGACGGAGGATCACGACGGTAACCCTCGTCTCCCATGGTTTGGCTTCTCTGGTCAAGGACTGGGAGATGTGGGACGAAGAGGAGTCTGTCTGACCACCGCTTCGTTCGTTTTCGATTGCAATCCTCTTGCCTCAAACCTGTGGAAAAGGAACGTCTGGAACACTGACTAGACGGCTTTCGCAAAAACCCTGAAATGCTAGACAGATCAGCTGTCCACCGCCGCTCCAACCACCTTGCAGACTTGCTCAACCGTCCTGACAGCCCACTCCTGTACTTTCAAGGCCTACAAAGGCAAAAAAATTCCACCCCCCTTTGTGGCACCCGGCGCTTGGATCCCAGCAGCAGCAGAGGTGAGAAACAAAAGATGCAGCCCGCAGCAACTGTGGGGGTGAGAGTGAGTGAGTGAGTGAGTGAGTGAGTGAGTGAGTGAGTGAGTGAGTGAGTGTGTGAGTGATTGAGTGAGTGAGTGAGTGAGTGAGTGAGTGAGTGAGTGAGTGAGTGAGTGAGTGAGTGAGTGAGTGAGTGAGTAGTGAGTGAGTGAGTGAGTGAGTGAGTGAGAGAGTGAGTGATTGATTGATTGAGTGAGTGAGTGAGTGAGTGAGTGAGTGAGTGAGTGAGTGAGTGAGTGAGTGAGTGAGTGAGTGAGTGAGTGAGTGAGTGAGTGAGTGAGTGAGTGAGTGAGGGAGTGATTTTGCCAATGTTGGTGGTTTTTGCTACCAGACACCCCGAGGAGAATCATTGAATATCTCGACGATGCCGATTTTTCGTGATTATCGAAGTTGCTTCATCGAATAGAGCAGAAAATTTTAGCCCGTGTTCTGGATTTTCATTGCGATTACAAGTGGTTGAATATTTTTGGAGATCCAGACAAAGTAAAAATGTGTGCATTTGAAACACACCCCCATGGTCTTTCTACTGTTAAAGCCTTCACTTCACCATTCTATACACTTCTATGGCCTACTGCAGGGGGGGGGTCGTAGCCCAGCGGTAGCGCGCAGCACTCGATTCCAAGTGCAGTCATTAATTTGGGGCTGAATTGGAATCTCGGCTTGGCTCTGCTCGTGCAATTAACGGCCTTGAGAGCCAACCTCCCAAGGCACAGTGAAGTGTACATGCCTAACGATAAAATAAAGTTAGGGCCGCTGTACACTCCTGTGAGTGTGCGCCTGTGCGTTTGACTGCGTACGTATCCGCTTGTATGCCTGCTCAGGGGAGTCGGCGGAATGGGCAGTAATGTCTCTCGCCGGTTGTGTGCCTATGTCGCTTAAAGTCCGCCAGGGTGCACACAACCCCCCTGCCTCTAATAAAAAAATGGCCTACTGCAAGTAGCAAGTAAAGCTTTCAAATTTTGTTTAGCTCACGGATGTTAAGCTTGTTGCAACCAGATTGAAGATTGGAGAGACTCACGGGAGTTAGGAGACTCCTTGAGTTCGCGAAAAAGGCAAGGGAAGGGACTACTTGCCTTCCCTTGCCTTTCCTGGTTTGGACTCTAACCCCCAGACCACAACCCCCATTGTGGTCTGGGGGTTAGAGTCCAAAAACCTTCACTCATTTTGGCACTCATTTTGGCGCCTCAGCCACATTTTGTACTTGGCTCTTGAGGCAATACAGCTTGCTGACCCCGGATTTAATCAATATCAAACAATATGCTGAGATTGGGTGAGTTCGGCAGCTCCAGATTCCAGCTCACAAGATCTCCATGGCCCAGCCCTTTGCAGTTTATTATTGCAGGGGTTTAGAACGGGGGCTGCCCACCTCACTGGCAACAAAGCCAACTGGAGGGGGGGGGCAGGCATTCATTCGAAGCTCTGATTGTCCAACAGAAATCTGATGCTTGCGCCCGCCCGCCCGCCTTCCTGCTGTCTCTCTCTGTCTGCCCAAAAAGAACTTTGCTGGATTGTTTTTTAAGCAGATGCTCCTCTCTCTCTCTTAACCCCCCCCCCAGTGTGCAGCCCATATACAATGGAGACTGCACAAAGCAGTTATGACTGCACAAATTCTACCTATTTATGCTAAAAAGCGGCAGAAGAGGCTCGAAAGCAGTCAAAGAAGGTTTTCGAGTCAGAAGACAAGAACTTACGCTGGGGGAAGGATCCGGCACCAATGCATGATTAAGTGCACTCAAACTGATCTTGCAATGAGACCTTAGAAAAGCTTCTCAGCTGCTGAAATATTCTCCCTTGATTGATTTTCCCGCAAATTTCGAAATGTCTTCGGGTCAGGATGACGGCTCCGGCTGCCCCGGACACGACGAGGGCAACTGCCATCTGGACGACTTCTTTGCTCAGGCCTTCAAGTCTTTCGAGGCGGAGGCGAACGCGACGGCCTCAGGTATGGGAGAGTTAATTAGTTAGTTAGTTATTTAGTTAGTTAGTTAGTTATTTAGTTATTTAGTTATTTAGTTATTTAGTTAGTTATTTAGTTATTTAGTTATTTAGTTATTTAGTTATTTAGTTAGTTAGTTAGTTAGTTAGTTAGTTATTTTAGTTATTTAGTTATTTAGTTAGTTAGTTAGTTAGTTAGTTATTTTAGTTATTTAGTTAGTTAGTTATTTAGTTAGTTAGTTAGTTATTTAGTTATTTAGTTATTTAGTTATTTAGTTAGTTATTTAGTTATTTAGTTATTTAGTTATTTAGTTATTTAGTTAGTTAGTTAGTTAGTTAGTTAGTTATTTTAGTTATTTAGTTATTTAGTTAGTTAGTTAGTTAGTTAGTTATTTTAGTTATTTAGTTAGTTAGTTATTTAGGTATTTAGTTATTTAGTTATTTAGTTAGTTAGTTAGTTATTTTAGTTATTTAGTTATTTAGCTAGTTAGTTAGTTAGTTAGTTATTTAGTTAGTTAGTTAGTTAGTTATTTTAGTTATTTAGTTAGTTAGTTATTTAGTTAGTTAGTGAGTTAGTTAGTTAGTAAGTGAGTTAGTTAGTTAGTTAGTTAGTTAGCTAGTTAGTTAGTTATTTAGTTAGTTAGTTAGTTAGTTAGTTATTTTAGTTATTTAGTTATTTAGTTAGTTAGTTAGTTAGTTAGTTAGTTATTTTAGTTATTTAGTTAGTTAGTTATTTAGTTAGTTAGTTAGTTAGTTATTTAATTATTTAGTTATTTAGTTAGTTAGTTAGTTAGTTAGTTATTTTAGTTATTTAGTTATTTAGTTAGTTAGTTAGTTAGTTAGTTAGTTATTTTAGTTATTTAGTTAGTTAGTTATTTAGTTAGTTAGTTAGTTAGTTATTTAATTATTTAGTTATTTAGTTAGTTAGTTAGTTATTTAGTTATTTAGGTATTTAGTTATTTAGTTAGTTAGTTAGTTAGTTAGTTATTTAGTTAGTTAGTTAGTTATTTAGTTATTTAGTTATTTAGTTATTTAGTTAGTTATTTAGGTATTTAGTTATTTTGTTTGTTAGTTAGTTAGTTAGTTAGTTAGTTATTTTGTTAGTTAGTTAGTTATTTAGTTATTTAGTTAGTTAGTTAGTTAGTTAGTTAGTTAGTTAGTTATTTAGTTAGTTAGTTAGTTAGTTAGTTAGTTAGTTAGTGAGTGAGTTAGTTAGTTAGTTAGTTAGTTAGTTAGTTAGTTAGTTAGTTAGTTATTTAGTTAGTTATTTAGGTATTTAGTTATTTTGTTAGTTAGTTAGTTAGTTAGTTAGTTAGTTATTTAGTTATTTAGGTATTTAGTTATTTAGTTAGTTAGTTAGTTAGTTAGTTAGTTAGTTAGTTAGTTAGTTATTTAGTTAGTTAGTTAGTTAGTTAGTTAGTTAGTTAGTTAGTTAGTTAGTGAGTGAGTTAGTTAGTTAGTTAGTTAGTTAGTTAGTTAGTTAGTTAGTTAGTTAGTTAGTTAGTTAATTAGTTAGTTAGTTAGTTAGTTAGTTAGTTGGTTGGTTTGTTAGTTAGTTAGTTAGTTAGTTAGTTAGTTAGTTAGTTAGTTAGTCAGTCAGTCAGTCAGTCAGGCAGTCAGGCAGTCAGTCAGTCAGGCAGTCAGTCAGTCAATCAGTCAGGCAGTCAGTCAGTCAGGCAGGCAGTCAGTCAGTCAGGCAGGCAGTCAGTCAGTCAGTTAGTCAGTCAGTCAGTCAGTCAGTCAGTTAGTCAGTCAGTCAGTCAGTCAGTTAGTCAGTCAGTCAGTCAGGCAGGCAGTCAGTCAGTCAGTTAGTCAGTCAGTCAGTCAGTCAGGCAGGCAGTCAGTCAGTCCCTCACGCCCCCCCGTCACGCAGGTGCCGCATCACCCCAGTCCCCGCCGGGACCTGCAGGCGGGCCAGCCGTAGACGAGGAGCCGGCGGCCCTGCTGGTGAGGCTGGTGGGCCTGGACTGCCCCAACTGCCCGGACCCGCTGGAGCTCACACTGACGCTGTGCACCGAGTCCGCCACCGGCTGCAGCATTGAGTCCGAGTGGGAGCCGCTGACGCTGCTCTGCGACCCAGCCTTGGACCTGCAGCAGCAGCAGCAGCAGCTGGATGCACCAGTTCTGTTTCGGTGAGTTTTTGAATCCTCCTAGCTCCAGGGGCGGGTCCAGGAAAAGACGCTTTGGTTCGGGGGACACCCACAAGGACTGCACTGCCAAAGACAAAGCTCTGCCTACTGGCTCTAACCACAGATACCCCCAGACACCCTAGACACCCCAGACACCCTCCAGACACCCCCAGACACCACAGACACCTAAAAATCCTCCCAGACACCCCAGGCACTCTTCAGACACCCCAGACACCCAGACACCACAGACACCACAGACACCCCAGACACCCCCAGACACCACAGACACCTAAAAATCCTCCCAGACACCCAGGCACTCTTCAGACACCCCAGACACCCAGACACCTCAGACACCCCACGCATCCTCCAGACACCCCTAGACACCCCAGACACCACATAAACACCAGACATCCCAGAAATTCCAGAACCTCGGACAGCGTCAAAAAGGAGACACCGCAAATACGGGCAATTAGTGCAGCAGTGTACATGTATCAAATGAGCCCACAGTGCTTGAACCCTTTTCAAAAGGCGCGCCACACCCACCCCATCCTCTCCCGCAGCGAGGTAGGCGGGTCGCTGGCCGCCACCTCATCGATGCACATCCGCATGGACCGCCGCGGCCGCCTCCCCAGCCCGCGCCTCAGCCTGGGCGGTGCGCTTCGAGGCGGCGGTGGCGGCGGTGGCGTCAACGGAGGCGCCGGCAGCGGCAGCTTCGTGCTGCGCCCGTTCGGCCAGGGCTTCGCCGATGTCGGCCGGGCTGCCACCGCAGGCGAGGTGCTCAGCGTGCGGATCGGCCTGATTGGAGACACCGGCGACAGCGGCGGCAGCGGCGGCAACACTGTAGGAGGCTCGGTCAGCAGCCGGATGTCCCGGGCGGCGTCCGTAGCTTTCGACTCGCCGCAGCGACCGTCCGCAGCGGGCTCGGTGCTCGGCCAGCTGAAGCTGCACGCCCGGATTGTCGTCGGAGCCGCCGCCATCGCCGCCGCCGCCAACTCGGCGCTGCTGGCGTCCCGGCCGACCAGCCAGCGCGGCCTCGGGCGGGCCGACCGCGATGAAGCCTACCTGTGGCTGCAGCGCGGCGAGTTCGGGATCAAGGATCCCAATGTGGAGATCAAAGCTCAGGTGAGCTGAAGCTGACTTTTCTGTGCGATCCGCTGACCTTGCTGCATGCTGCATCAGTCCTGCTAAAAAGCCTCTGAAAAGACTGCAGGGGACTCCGGGCATCCCGGATACAGCTGGGGTGGCGATGACCTCCCATTCCTCTGGTGCTGCGGTGTCGCGCAGGGAGATCCGGTGGCGCCGGTGTCCGCAGCGCCCCCCCCCTTCTGGAGTGTCCAGGAGGTGGATTTTTTATTAGAGTCAAGGAGCTGTATTCACTCTGGCGCACTTTAAGCGACATTGTCACACAACCGGCGAGAGGCATTACTGCCAATTCCGCCGACTCGCCTGAGCAGGCACACAAGCGCGCGGATACGTACGCAGTCATACGCACAGGCACACACTCACACAGGAGTGTACAGCGGCCCTAACTTTATTTATCATTAGGCATGTACACTTCACTGCGCCTTGGGGGTTGGCCCTCGTAGGAACTACTGTGGTCAGCTGATCTGTCTGGCATTTCAGGGTTTCTGTGAAAGCCGTCCAGTCAGTGTTCCAGACGTTCTTTTTCCACAGGATGTTAGGCTTGGGGCAAGAGGATTGCAACCGGAAACGAACGAAGCGGTGGTCAGACAGACTCCTCTTTGTCCCACACCTCCCAGTCCTTGACCAGAGTGAGACGAGGGTTACATCGAGGGCCTCCGTCCATCGCCCGTTGTCGAAGGTGGGGGTTCCACCAATGTTGCAAAACTCAGCACTAGTGATGCAGATGTAAGCAAGGAGTTCCTCGCCTCTGCTGTTGGAGGTATTACTGCCCCAGTGGATGTGTTGGGCATCGAGGCAGTGATGATTGTGCGGTTGTTGATAATAGATACCTTCCTGCACCCTCCAACACCTTCCAATACCCTCCAGTGTCCTCCATACCCTCCAACACCTCCAATACCCTCCAGTGTCCTCCATACCCTCCAACACCCTCCAATACCCTCCAGTGTCCTCCATACCCTCCAACACCCTCCAATACCCTCCAGTGTCCTCCATACCCTCCAACACCCTCCAATACCCTCCAGTGTCCTCCATACCCTCCAACACCCTCCAATACCCTCCAGTGTCCTCCATACCCTCCAACACCCTCCAATACCCTCCAATACCCTCTAATACCCTCCAACACCCTCCAATACCTCCAATACCCTCCAACACCCTCCAATACCCTCCAGTGTCCTCCATACCCTCCAACACCCTCCAATACCCTCCAGTGTCCTCCATACCCTCCAACACCCTCCAATACCCTCCAGTGTCCTCCATACCCTCCAACACCCTCCAATACCCTCCAGTGTCCTCCATACCCTCCAACACCCTCCAATACCCTCCAGTGTCCTCCATACCCTCCAACACCCTCCAATACCCTCCAATACCCTCTAATACCCTCCAACACCCTCCAATACCTCCAATACCCTCCAACACCCTCCAATACCCTCCAGTGTCCTCCATACCCTCCAACACCCTCCAATACCCTCCAGTGTCCTCCATACCCTCCAACACCCTCCAATACCCTCCAGTGTCCTCCATACCCTCCAACACCCTCCAATACCCTCCAGTGTCCTCCATACCCTCCAACACCCTCCAATACCCTCCAATACCCTCTAATACCCTCCAACACCCTCCAATACCTCCAATACCCTCCAATTCCCTCCAATACCCTCCAATACCCTCCAATACCCTCCAATACCCTTCAATACGCTCCAAAACCCTCCGTCCCGCCCTCCACAGGTGGTGGACTCCGCCGGCTCGCCTGTGCCCGCAGCTCTGGCCAATCTGGAAGCCGCCCTGAGCGGCCGCGGCGGCCCCCGGCCAGGTGAGCAGCAGTTCCGCAGCCGGGTGCTGCACCACCAGGCCAGGCCGGTGTGGAATCAGATCGTCCGCCTCGACCTCAGCCGCCTGCTGCTCAACGCTGAGTACCAGGTGGCTCTGGAGGCCTGGCACCGCTCCAGCATGTCGCAGCGCGGCGAACGTCGCCTCGGCTTCGCCCGCCTGCCGCTGGTGGCCGTGGAGCGCGGCGTGGCCTGCCTCAGTCCGGCCGGCAGCCGCATCGTCGTCTTCCACGACTCGGAGGACGCCGCCGTCGCGGCCGTCGCGGCCACTTCGCCGACTTCCACGGACAGCCGGTCGAATTTGAGCAGCCTGGACGACAGGGCGAGCAGCGGTGAAGCCGGAGATGCAGTCGATGGCCGGGCGAGGCGGCCGGTCAGCAACCGAATCACCGTCATTCTGGACTTCTGCACCGGCCGCCGATCCACCAGCTGGCGCCTGGCCAGCCTCCTGCTGCCGCTGCCTCATCAGCGCTCGCCGCACAGACCGGCGGAGCTCCGGCTGGACACGGAGGATCAGCGCGACCTGCTGGCGTGCTTCCACCGCCTGCTGGCCAGCCTGCTGCCGCGCCTGTGCGCCCAGGAGTCCAGCGTCAGCGACCCCGCCTTCGCCAGCCTCGTCCGCCTGCTGGCTCTGGCGGCCAAGCAGCCGCAGCAGGAGGCCGCCAGGATTGCCGCCTGCGTGGCGGAGACGCAGATGCCCGTCGGGCTGCACCGGGTGCTGCTGCGGCAGCTCGCCACCGAGGTGCACCGCGACTTCCGTCTGGCCACGGGGTCTCAGGTGAGCGGCATCAGGTGATCCGGATCCCTAAATACGGATTCTAAGTCTTAGCTATCTAACCCAGTCCCCACCTACAGATCCTAATCCACATCTACAGATCCCAATCCTCATCTACAGATCCCAACCCCCATCTACAGATCCCAATCCCCATCTACAGATCCCAATTCCCATCTACAGATCCCAATTCCCATCTAAAGATCCCAATTCCCATCTACAGATCCCAATTCCCATCTACAGATCCCAATCTCCATCTACAGATCTCAATCCACATCTGCAGATCCCAATCCTCATCTACAGATCCCAATCCCCATCTACAGATCCCAATCCCCATCTACAGATCCCAATTCCCATCTACAGATCCCAATTCCCATCTACAGATCCCAATTCCCATCTACAGATCCCAATTCCCATCTAAAGATCCCAATTCCCATCTACAGATCCCAATTCCCATCTACAGATCCCAATCCTCATCTACAGATCCCAATCCCCATCTACAGATCCCAATCCCCATCTACAGATCCCAATTCCCATCTACAGATCCCAATTCCCATCTACAGATCCCAATCTCCATCTACAGATCTCAATCCACATCTGCAGATCCCAATCCACATCTACAGATCCCAATCTCCATCTACAGATCTCAATCCACATCTGCAGATCCCAATCCCCATCTACAAATGTTCACATCCCACCCAAAAGCCCAAATCGCATCCCAGAGAAATAGATTTCACACCCTAATCCCAGATATCCCAATCCAAACCCCACAGATCCCAGATCACAATCTCATAGACTCTCATGTACATCTCAACTCCCCTGTCGCCGCAGGCGGTGATGCGCGACCTGTACGACAGCGTGCGGCCCATCCTGCGCCTGGTGGCCGCGTCCGCCAGTCGCGAGGGCCAGCAGCGCTCCGAGGTGGTGCAGCCGGAGTTCGAATTCCTGTTCCGCGCATTACGCGAGCACCCGATCCGCCCGGACAACGAGCTGCAGTGCAAATTCGCCTCCATGCTGGTCACGGACTGCCTGCCGCTGCTGGTGGCCGCGGCGGAGCCCCGCTGGCTGTGGCAGCAGCTGCGGCGGCTGCTGACGGACCTTCGGGCAGGTCAGAACGGCCGCCTGCCGCTGGGGCTGCTGCGGTTCACCCACCTGGTGGAGATCGACGAGTTCTGGCAGTGGCCGGACACCCGGCTGCAGCTGGCCGAGGCCGCGGCTGACCACGCCATCGAGGTCCTGATCGCGCAGAAGGTCAAGATTGAGGAACAGGCGAGTTGCGCGCTTGCTTTGGGGATTTTTCGGGAAAAGGGAGATGGGATGAAATGACCTGCTGCTGTTGTGGGACATGTGGATAAAATGCGGATGGGATATTCTAGAGAATGACGATCACATTAAGCGTGAAATATTTTCTCAAATCCCATCCTCAAATCCAATCCTCAAACCCCAATTCCCCATCCTCAAATCCCATCCTCAAATCCCATCCTCGAATCCCATCCTCAAATCCCATCCTCGAATCCCATTTTCAAATCCCATCCTCAAATCTCATCTTCAAATCCCATCCTCAAATCCCATCCTCAAATTCCATCCTTAAATCCTATCCTCAAATCCCATCCTCAAATCCCATCCTCGAATCCCATCCTCGAATCCCATCCTCAAATCCCATCCTCGAGTCCCATTTTCAAATCCCATCCTCAAATCCCATCCTCAAATCCCATCCTCGAATCCCATTTTCAAATCCCATCCTCGAGTCCCATTTTCAAATCCCATCCTCAAATCCCATCCTCAAATCCCATCCTCAAATCCCATTTTCAAATCCCATCCTCAAATCCCATTCTCAAATCCCATCCTCAAATCCCATTTTCAAATCCCATCCTCAAATCCCATCCTCGAATCCCATTTTCAAATCCCATCCTCAAATCCCAAGATCAAATCCCATCCTCAAATCCCATTCTCATCACATTTTCAAACCCCATCCTCGAATCCCACCCTGAAATCTCAAATATTTTGGATTGCATTGACATTTCCAACAAAGGTGGGATGAACAAAGATGATATTAAACCCCCCTCTCCAACACCCGCAGGTGCGGCCGGGCAACCTGGGCATGCTGGAGTCCACCATCCGGCCGCTGAATGAGCTGCTCCGTCGTCTGGGTCTTCTGGACGCCGCGACCGTAGAGCCGGAGGTGCGGCTGCTGGCTAGTCGCCGCCTCCTGCGGCCGCTGCTGCAGGTGTGCGCGCTGGTCGCCTTCGACCGGCCCGTGGCGAACATGCGGCTGCCCCAGAAACCGCAGGAGCCCAAGTACCTCCGCTGGATCCTCACCAGCATCGTGTCCTTGATGGAGCTGTTCAACCGCTCTGAGGGCGCTTGGCATGTGAGTCTGAAGTCCCCTGAGAGTCTCTTCAATTCCTATCAGGTGTCTTAGATTATTAAATCCCCAGGACTCTTTAAACCATCCTCAAATCCCATCCTCAAATCCTATCCTCAAATCCCATCCTCAAATCCCATCCTCAAATCCCATCCTCAAATCCCATCCTCAAATCCCATCCTCAAATCCCATTCTCAAATCCCATTCTCAAATCCCATCCTCAAATCCCATTCTCAAATCCCATTCTCAAATCCCATTCTCAAATCCCATTCTCAAATCCCATTCTCAAATCCCATCCTCAAATCCCATCCTCAAATCCCATCCTCAAATCCTATCCTCAAGTCCCATTCTCAAATCCCATCCTCAAATCCCATCCTCAAATCCCATTCTCAAATCCCATTCTCAAATCCCATCCTCAAATCCCATTCTCAAATCCCATTCTCAAATCCCATTCTCAAATCCCATTCTCAAATCCCATCCTCAAATCCTATTCTCAAATCCCATCCTCAAATCCCATCCTCAAATCCCAAGATCAAATCCCATCCTCAAATCCCACCCGGATCCGCAGGCCTGGCTGGAGGCAGCCGACGGAGCCTCAGCGGACGCGGCCGCAGCGGCCTGCGCAAGCTGGTCGCCGGTGTTGGGCCTGGAGGTCTGGCCCTCTCTGCCCGCGGCCCGCACCGACTTGGTTGATGAGGCGGCGGAGATGCTGCAGTTTCTGTCCGGCATTTTCGATCAGTACGGCGGCCGCTGGGGTGCCTGGAACGGCTTGCTGCTGCTCGAGTCCGCAGTTACCATGGAGACCATGCGCCGGCTGGCCGCGCTGCTCCCGCTGGAGTCGCTGCCGGGCCTGGCTGGCGCCGCCCTGTCCAGCCTCTTCAGCTTCATCCAGCAGCCGCAGGCGGTGGCCTCCATGGGCGAGCGGCGACGGCATCCGCGACTGGCGGCGCTGCCTCCCGACCTGCGCCAGCCGGCGCTCGAGACGGCGCGCTCAATTTGGGCGCGGCTGTCGGCGCCGACGCGCGCAGATTTGGCGCCGAGCCTGGTGCCGAGGCTGCTGCGCTGCGCGGCTGCGGCGAGGCCAAATCAGCTGGAGCTGCTGAGCGAGGCGGTGGGCATGCTGGCCGACCTGCTGCAGGTATGGGGCGTGTATGGCCTCAGCTGTAAGAGAGCCCCTACAATCTCACACATGCAATCTCACCCCTACAATCTCACACATGCAATCTCACCCCTACAATCTCACACATACAATCTCACCCCTACAATCTCACCCATATAATCTCACCCCTACAATCTCACCCTTACAATCTCACCCCTACAATCTCACCCCTACAATCTCACCCATACAATCTCACCCATACAATCTCACCCCTAAAATCTCACACCTACAATCTCACACCTACAATCTCACCCCTACAATCTCACCCATACAATCTCACACCTACAATCTCATACCTACAATCTCACACCTACAATCTCACCCCTACAATCTCACATCTACAATCTCACCCTTACAATCTCACCCCTACAATCTCATCCCTAGAAACTCACCCATACAATCTCACACCTACAAACTCACACCTATAATCTCACCCCTAAAATCTCACACCTAAAATCTCACACCTACAATCTCACCCCTACAATCTCACCCATACAATCTCACACCTACAAACTCACACCTATAATCTCACCCCTACAATCTCACACCTACAATCTCACCCCTATAATCTCACCCCTACAATCTCACCCCTAAAATCTCACACCTACAATCTCACACCTACAATCTCACCTCTACAATCTCACATCTACAATCTCACCCTTACAATCTCACCCCTACAATCCCATCCCTAGAATCTCACCCCTACAATCTCACACCTACAATCTCATACCTACAATCTCACACCTACAATCTCACCCTTACAATCTCACCCCTACAATCTCATCCCTAGAAACTCACCCATACAATCTCACACCTACAAACTCACACCTATAATCTCACCCCTAAAATCTCACACCTAAAATCTCACACCTACAATCTCACCCCTACAATCTCACCCATACAATCTCACACCTACAAACTCACACCTATAATCTCACCCCTACAATCTCACACCTACAATCTCACCCCTATAATCTCACCCCTACAATCTCACCCCTAAAATCTCACACCTACAATCTCACACCTACAATCTCACCTCTACAATCTCACATCTACAATCTCACCCTTACAATCTCACCCCTACAATCCCATCCCTAGAATCTCACCCCTACAATCTCACACCTACAAACTCACCCCTACAATCTCACCCCTACAATCTCACCCCTTTAATCTCACCCCTAAAATCTCACCCCTACAATCTCACCCCTATAATCTTAAAAACCACCCACAGATCCCGGACTCCGCCCACGCCAGCGCCACCCAGCTCACCCTGGCGCTGGACAAGCTGATGGAAGAGCAGCGCGCGGACGAGGGCTTCAGCGCCAGGTTCCGGCGCCAGCTCGCCGAAGCGCTGGACGAGGCCAACGGCGCCCCAGGCAGCCAGCTGGTGTCCGCGGTGAGCGAGCAGCTCAACCTGCTGCGGGAGAGCGCGCGGAGGCCTTCCGGTAGCGCCGGCAGCGCTGCTGAGCTGGCCGACGACCCGCAGGCGCTGGCGCTGCACCGGCTGCAGCGGTTCTACCAGGAGGCTGGGCTGCATCAGCTGGCCTGGCGCTGCTGCCTGCGCCTCTGGCAGCTCCAGCAGCGGGCGGGTCGCCTGATCGAGGCCGCCTGCTGCCTGGCGTCCGTGGCGCGGAGCCTGGATTGGAGCGACGAGGCGCCACCCGGGGGCGACGGCTTCAAATTGCCGGTGGAGCTGCGGGACTGCACGACTCAGGCACAGCTCAAGGTAGCAGAGTAGCTGAGTAGCTGAGAAACTGAGTAGCTGAGTAGCTGAGTAACTGAGTAGCTGAGTAACTAAGTAGCAGAGTAGCTGAGTAACTGAGTAGCTGAGTAACTGAGTAACTGAGTAACTGAGTAGCTGAGTAACTGAGTAGCTGAGTAACTGAGTAACTGAGTAGCAGAGTAGCTGAGTAGCTGAGTAACTGAGTAGCTGAGTAACCGAGTAGCTGAGTAACCGAGTAGCTGAGTAACTTAGTAGCTGAGTAGCTGAGTAACCGAGTAGCCGAGTAACCGCGTAGCTGAGTAACTTAGTAGCTGAGTAACTGAGCAACTGAGTAGCTGAGTAACTGAGTAGCTGAGTAGCTGAATAGCTGAGTAGCTGAGTAGCTGAGTAGCTGAGTAGCTGAGTAGCTGAGTAGCTGAGTAACTTAGTAGCTGAGTAACTGAGTAGCTGAGTAACTGAGCAGCTGAGTAACTGAGTAGCTGAGTAACTGAGTAGCTGAGTAACTGAGTAGCTGAGTAACTGAGTAGCTGAGTAACTGAGTAGCTGAGTAACTGAGTAGCTGAGTAGCTGAGTAAATTAGTAGCTGAGTAACTGAGTAGCTGAGTAACTAAGTAACTGAGTAGCTAAGTAACTTAGTAGCTGAGTAACTGAGTAGCTGAGTAGCTGAGTCATAACTAACCAACTAACTAACTAACTAACTAACTAACTAACTAACTAACTAACTAACTAGCTAACTAACTAACTGACTAACTAACTAACTAGCTAACTGACTGACTAACTAACTAACTAGCTAACTAACTAACTAACTAACTAACTAACTAACTAACTAACTAACTAACTAACTAACTAGCTAACTGACTGACTAACTAACTAACTAACTGACTAACTAACTAACTAGCTAACTAACTAACTAACTAACTAACTAACTAACTAACTAGCTAACTAACTAGCTAACTGACTGACTAACTAACTAACTAGCTAACTAACTAACTAACTAACTAACTAACTAACTAACTAACTAACTGACTAACTAACTAACTAGCTAACTGACTGACTAACTAACTAACTAACTAACTAACTAACTAACTAACTAGCTAACTAACTAACTAGCTAACTAACTGACTGACTAACTAACTAACTAGCTAACTAACTAACTAACTAACTAACTAACTAACTAACTAACTAACTAACTAACTGACTAACTAACTAACTAGCTAACTGACTGACTAACTAACTAACTAGCTAACTATCTAACTAACTAACTAACTAACTAACTAACTAACTAACTAACTAACTAACTGACTAACTAACTAACTAGCTAACTAACTGACTAACTAGCTAACTAGCTAACTAACTAACTAACTAACTAACTAACTAACTAACTAACTAACTAACTAACTAACTAACTAACTAACTAACTAGCTAACTGACTGACTAACTAACTAGCTAACTAACTAACTAACTAACTAACTAACTAACTAACTAACTAACTAACTAACTAACTAACTAACTAGCTAACTAACTAACTAACTAACTAACTAACTAACTAACTGACTAACTAACTAACTAGCTAACTGACTGACTAACTAACTAACTAACTAACTAACTAGCTAACTAACTAACTAACTAACTAACTAACTAACTAGCTAACTAACTAACTAGCTAACTAACTGACTGACTAACTAACTAACTAACTAACTAACTAACTAACTAACTCACTCACTTAAAAAACTAAACATCTCTCCCCAAAACCGCAGGAGCGCCTCCTCCAGACGGCCAGCGAGAGATTTCGCGCCGGCGGCCTCCCGCTGAAGGCCAAGCAGCTGACGGAAGAGCTGTGGCTGCACCTGAAGGACCGGTTGCTGGAGTTCAAGCGGGAGCGAGCGGTGCTGCTGCGCCTGTCGGGCCTGTGCCAGGAGCTGCAGAGCCCAAATCTGTCGGACTGGCGCTGCCCCGCGCCGGCCTACTACCTGGCGGCGCTCCGCAGTGGCGCCGAGGCCGAGCTGCCAGCCGGTTTGCGCAGAGCAGCCGGCGCCACAGACGCGCCGCGTCACTTCGTCTGCGCCTTCCCGGACGGTGCGTCGATTGAGGAGGCGGCGGCGCGGCTCGAGCGCCTCCTGCATGGCGCCATCGTGCTGCCCGCCGCGCTGGCCGGCGCTGAAGACGCCTTTAGCGAAGATCTGGACGAGTCGGACGGCGAGGACGAAGAAATCTTTGAAGACCCGGATGCTGCGGACACGCAAAGCTGCGACTCGCCCGCCCTGCGCATCCGCCTGTACCCACTGACCCCGGTGCCCGAACCGCCCATGCCCGGCCTGGTCGGCGGCGGCAGCGGCTTCGGCGGCTTCTCAGCGCTGTCCGCCATGCGCCATCACCGGTACAATGACGTCCGACGATTTCAGCGCTTCGACGCGCCGCGAAGAAGACGCCAGCGGCACCGCCTGCTGAGACTCTACGAGACCGAGGAGCCGCTGCCCGCCCCGTGCGCCTCCTGCCCGCCCGCCTGCTGGAGACCCGCCGCCAGGGCCCGCTGGAGGTCGCCACCGCCAGCGCCGAGGCCACCGTCTGGCAGCTGCGCTGTGCCGCGCGCCAAATCGCCGAAGCCGCGCCAGCCGACCCGGAGGAGGCCGCCGAGGACTGGCGCCAGGTTGCAGAGCTGTCACGCCGCTCTGTGGCGGAAGTCGACGCCGCCCTCGCTGAGCTCCGAGCCGCCGAGCTCGTCAATGATGCCGACGAGGCCGCTGACGGCGGAGACGCCGGGGCGGGCAGCTCCGGCCATCGAAGTCGCCTTCTGGGCGAAGCGCGACAGCTTTTTGAGCAGGCAACCCGCTGCCTGGAGCTGCTGTACCATCGCCGACCTCCGGGCATCGGCACTGGCGGCAGTAATGAAGAAGTCGTGGACATCTCTCGCCAGCTGCTCCAGCGGCTGTGCAGCTTCAGGGACTTCAGAGATGTCACTGTGGCGGGCTCTGCGGCCACCGCCTCCTGCCGCGACCGCCTGGAACTGCTGGAGTCGGGCTCCGGGCCGCCGATCGTGTCCCGCAATTTCTGCAAGCGGCCGAGCCTCCTCTGACCGGTTGGGGTGTCCTAACTATCCAACACCTGACTCTCCGCCTCCTGACTCACCGTCTCCTGACTCACCGGTCTCCCGACTCTCCGTCTCCTGACTCTCCGTCTCCTGACTCTCCGTCTCCTGACTCTCCGTCTCCTGACTCTCCTCCTCCTGACTCTCCGTCTCCTGACTCTCCGTCTCCTGACTCTCCGTCTCCTGACTCTCCGCCTCCTGACTCTCCGCCTCCTGACTCTCCGCCTCCTGACTCTCCGTCTCCTGACTCTCCGTCTCCTGACTCTCCGCCTCCTGACTCTCCGTCTCCTGACTCTCCGTCTCCTGACTCTCCGTCTCCTGACTCTCCGTCTCCTGACTCACCGGTCTCCTGACTCACCGGTCTCCTGACTCTCCGTCTCCTGACTCTCCGTCTCCTGACTCTCCGTCTCCTGACTCTCCGTCTCCTGACTATCCACCACCTGACTCTCCGTCTCCTGACTCTCCGTCTCCTGACTCTCCGTCTCCTGACTCTCCGTCTCGTCTCCTGACTCTCCGACTCTCCGCATCCGTATTCTTCACATTTCTGAGACTAATTTCTATCTTATTTATCTCCAGCTTAAAGCCAGAGTTTCGCCAACTACTGACAGTAGCTTTCAAGCGAATTGCCGTCAATTTTCCGCTTTTTGAACGCATTTTTAAAAAGCACCAACAGAATCAAGAAAAAACACGCCAGCTTGCTAATTTAACTATGATATGCCAGGTATTTTCCTCAATTGTGATTTGCTTAGTTTAAACCCATTGCATGCTTGTCGGATTATGCTACTGCCAGGGATATTATGCACGTATTATTGTATACCATTCTCATTGAAATAAAATTAAAGTTCCCCCGGTTCAATGTATTCTAAGACCTGCTATTATTTCTGACTTGACTGTATCACAGGTCAAGGAGCAGAATGGATTGCTAATCTAGCCAATATCACAGGTCAAGGGGCAGAATGGATTGCTAATCTACATGCAGCCCTAGTAAATGAGAAAGTCCTCAAGCACTGTGATTTTTTTCTTCGGGAAATTATTTTTCCAAGCGCACAGTGCGATCGCGGCAAAGGTGTCAAATATTTATTGAATCCAAGACTGGCCTCGGCCATCAGAATCAAGCCATCATCATTCCAGCAGGCATTTGGGGCGGGCAAAATCGAAAGCAAATAGGCAGAGAAGCGAATTATGAGCAGGCCTAGAGAAGGTATTTTGAAAATCAGAGTCTCACATTCAGAGGTGAACGTCAAACGGTCAATATTATCATCAGGTAAGTGTAAATTTCTAAGATAGAAAAGTTTTGTAGATTTTTTTAAATCCATTTTTTAGATTACAGAACGCGATGGAAAGATAAAGATGAAATTAGCGAGAGCAGCGGTTCAGCGAACTACAACCTGCGCGGGTGAGCAGTTGCTCATAGCAACCAAAAAACATCGGCCCAAAATATGAAAGCAGACACTTCAATTCGAAGAATGACAAGGATGACAGAGTTGCAAATCAAACACCAATGCTTGGGTCATGGTACAATGCAAAATTTTGGCGGAGGTGGATAAAAATTGCCCGGCAAGCAACCGCAGGCTTAACAATAATAACAGGTGCGAATTCGGCAGCCTTTCAAATTCGATGATAAATTTGGGAGTTTAAAACTGCAGCCGGCAAGTCAGACTGGCCGACAGAGACGCAGGAAAAATATTTTTTGTGTTTGTAAAATTTTATACGCAAAGGTATACAGGTGTGTGTGAGCACGGGACAGCTCAAAAGAAGCAGATCTTCTCGTAGGAGATTTCAGCTCGGTAAAAAAACCCACGAAGTTGAAAAAATTTTATACGAATATAAACGTTGAAAGCCAAACTATTTGTAATAATAATTTTCTTCTATTGCTACTCATTTAAGTCATTGAAAGTAGAGCATCGCGAAAATTTTTGTTGAAGTTTTTTGTTAAAGTGGGAGCGGAAATGTTCGCTAGTAAAGTCCGGGTGACTGAGCAGCACGCGCTGAGAACTTGAGTCACCAGTTTTCATATTACATGTAATATCTGCATCCGTAACGACCAGGTTCCTACATGTACATGCACCTGTACAATGCAGGTACCTCGAGTACTTTTTATGAACGAACGAACAAAGCCGAGTTCTGAAACGAAAATTGGTTACATATGCGGCGCGGCTGCGTCACAATGGGGTTCTGAAAGTCGAAATCAACGTCAATCAATTTCAGTTATGCCCTACCTTGATTAGCTGGCACCTGTCCATCAGTGGGCGTAGCCGTGCAGGAACGGGCAGCCCGCACCTTTGAAGCACTGCCCAGCAGCCCAGAACTTGCAGGTCACTCTGCTCAGGTCGTGCGCGAACTCGCAGTCCTCCTTGCGGCAGCGGCCTTTGAGCAGGAATGAGCAAGCTCGCTTCGACTTGTCGAGGAGCTGCTGCGGCTGCGGCTGCTGCTGGGCCTCGGGCCTCGGCGGGCAGGGCTCCGGTCGCCACAGCAGCCAGCGGATCCGGTCCAGCGGGCCCCAGTAGTCCATGGCCTCCAGCACCGCCTCCTGCGGCATGCGGAACAACCCGGTGGCCAGGAAGGCCGACGGCTGCTTCTGCGGCTGCCGCGGATCCGCCGATGCCGCCGACGCTGAGCTTCCTGACGAGGACGCCTCGTTGTCGGCGTAGTCTCCGTCCTCCTCCTCCTCCAGACTGTCGGTGGAGTCAAAAAAGTACATCACCGGCGGGGACTCGCCGCGGTCCGCGGCCTCCCAGAACGCCTCGTCGTCATCATAGTCGGAGTCTTCGTCAGCTCCGTCCGTCGGCACGCGGAAGCTGGTAGCCAGAGCCGAGGCGCTGAGCAGCCCGAGGACTTCAGCCGACTCGCTCGCCTCCTCCGCTGCTCCGGCCGACTCCGCCTGCACCTCCAGGTTGAAGGCGAGCAGCAGCTGGTCCACCATCTGCAGGATCTCGGAGCCGTCGCTGGAGGCCGAGCTCTCCAGGTCGTCATCGTCGTACGGTCCAGGCCGGTCCAGCGGCGCCAACGGCAGCGGGCGAGTCTCCGCGGCGGCGCCCTCCAGGAAGCCCTCATCAGAGGGGATGACGGAGACCTCGGCGTAGCGACCGCCTCCGCCGAAGTCGCCGAGGTGGGTGAAGCCGCCGCCAGCGAATCCAGAGCAGCCGAAGCCCCCGCCGCCGTTGCCGCCACCGGCCCACCAGCCGCCGCCGCCGAAGTCTTCCACCGGCGAGTTGGACATCGCTGAGTCCCAGGAGTCGGCGGCGGCTGCGGCCGCGTTGAGGAAGGCAGCCGCCTGAGCAACTTTCCGGCAGCTGAGCTGCTCTGAAAATTCTGTCCCGGCGCTCAAATCCATGCCGCTGGCTGTGGCTCAGAGCTGATTAGTGAACTCAAGTCTGCCCGCACTCAGCTAATAAAAAAGCACGTTGATCAGTTTAATTAGCCATGTTTTTATTATGCCTGAGGACGCCCACCCCACCTCCGCCAGGCTGATTTCGCCCGCCACCCCATCAGCGGCCCCAAGCCGTAGGTAAATCTCAACCTGCTATTCACACCTCTAAGGTGAGTTGTCTAACATCAGGTGGGGGGGTCAGCGCTTAATTATCGACCGTCTGGTTGAGAAATCAGAGGTAGGTGTCCCCCTGCCGAGAGGAGCCCCCTGCCGAGGGTTGATCTGGGTTTTTGGCCCAATTGTCGGCCACCTTTGATGTACCTGGCTTTTCACGTGTCTCGTAGGCGCAATTATTGATTCTCTTCCCGTGTGCACGTAATTAATTCCGATCGATAAATCAATTAACTTACCTGAGCGCCGGGCTGAGGTCTGTGTACGGTTGGCCCAAAACAATACGGTAATTACTGGCTGCATCTTACTGCTTTAAGTAGCCTATTACGAGTTGCAGTGTGTGAGAATCCGCCTGCCCAACTTGCCTGCCTTAAACCGCATTTAATCAATACAAATCAAATTCATCTGGCGATCTGGCGGCTTTGTGCGCAAAAATTGGTCGTAGGAATTCACAGCCGTGAAGGCCAACCCTCAAGACACAGAGTGTACGTGCCTGACAATGGTAAGTAGGGCCGCTGTACTGGCGGGGACATGCCTGACAATGGTAAGTCAGGGCCGCTGTACTGGCGGGGACATGCCTGACAATGGTAAGTCAGGGCCGCTGTACTGGCGGGGACATGCCTGACAATGGTAAGTCAGGGCCGCTGTACTGGCGGGGACATGCCTGACAATGGTAAGTCAGGGCCGCTGTACTGGCGGGGACATGCCTGACAATGGTAAGTAGGGCCGCTGTACTGGCGGGGACATGACTGACAATGGTAAGTAGGGCCGCTGTACTGGCGGGGACATGACTGACAATGGTAAGTCAGGGCCGCTGTACTGGCGGGGACATGCCTGACAATGGTAAGTCACGCTGTACTGGCGGGGACATGCCTGACAATGGTAAGTCACGCTGTACTGGCGGGGACATGCCTGACAATGGTAAGTCAGGGCCGCTGTAGTGGCGGGGACATGCCTGACAATGGTAAGTAGGGCCGCTGAGTTGCCGCAGCGCTGATGTTGTGCGACGATGGCGTTGCGCCAGGGTGCCTGCAGCCCTCCTGCAATTATTATTATATTACAAATATTATTATTTCAATTATTTATTTTATTAGGTGTCTCTCTGGTCTCACATTCCTCTCATCCATCTCAATTCACTCTCACATCCCTCTCACGCCCCTCTCACAAACTCTCAATCCTTTCTGACATCTATCTCACATCCCTCTCACATCCCTCTCACATCCCTCTCACATCCCTCTCGCATCCTTTTCACATCCCTCTCACATCCTTTTCACATCCCTCTCACATCCTTTTCACATCCCTCTCCCATCCCTCTAACATCCCTCTCACATCCCTCTCACATCCTTCTCACATCCCTCTCACATCCTTCTCACATCCTTTTAACATCCCTCTCACATCCCTCTTACATCCTTTTCACATCCCTCTCACATCCCTCTCACATCCTTCTCACATCCCTCTCACATCCTTTTCACATCCCTCTCACATCCTTCTCACACCCCCTATCACAACCCTCAATCCTTCCCACATCCCTCTCACATCCTTCTCACCCCCTCTCACATCTCTCTCACATCCCTCTCACATCCCTCTCACATCCCTCTGACATCTCTCTCACATCCCTCTCATATCCATCCCACACTGGTCTCACAGAATGCCACTTTAAAAGGCTGACCTCAACTGCGCCAAACGGGATCGGTCGAGGGTCTCACGCAGGAAGCAGATTATCCACTCGCTCCACAAAATCCCCAAACCCAGCCCAGCTACGGCGTTGAAATCGGATTCGCGCAACCCCGGGGAGAAAAGAATAAATTTGAAAAGGGAAATTTTCAGCTGAAAGCTGACACTGTCTGCTCCGGTTGTCCCGGCTTTGGGATCTGCGCATTTTCTGCCCCTCGGGCCTGTCAGCGGATTCTGAGAAGATCCAGTTTTCAGCCAAGAGAAAATTGCCTTCCCTAAAACTGCTGTTTTTTGAGTCGCTCTTTGATTTTAACAAATGTTGCCGCCAAAACGCAGCGATTATTTGCTTGTGTAAGTGCGCGATTACTTGAGCCGGCAGAACATGCAGCATGGAACCTTGGCCAGTGTTGAGGCTTAAAATGCATACACGCAGTACACAGCCTTTCGCTTTGTTGAATGGGCCGCCGCTACCTCCTTCCAGGGTCCTTTGTTGGGCCGCCGCTACCGGTCCTTCAATGTGCCGCCGCTTCTCAACTTCCAGGGTCCTTTATTGGGCCGCCGCTACCTCCTTCCAGGGTCCTTTATTGGGCTGCCGCTACCTCCTTCCAGGGTCCTTTGTTGGGCCGCCGCTACCTCCTTCCAGGGTCCTTTATTGGGCCGCCGCTTCCTCTTCCAGGGTCCTTCAATGGGCCGCGCATCCATACTTCCAGGGTCCTTTATTGGGCTGCTGCCAACTCCTTCTAGGATCCATTAATCGGCCGCCGCTATCTCCTTCCAACGTCCTTTTTGGGCCGCCACGTCCAAACTTCCTGGGTCCTTCAGCGGTGCAGCTCCTGTGCTAGTCTGGACCCAATAAGGCAGAATTGTAGATTTTACAGCCACCCTTGTAAGCGGCAGAGACCAGACTGGCTGCAACTCCTGCATACAGGACCGCAGCAGCTGCACTCCGCCATCATTCGGCCCAGCCTCCAGCCCTTCATCAGCCCGGCTCGGCCAATGCGGTGTGAGGCGGCGGCGGCGCTCCTGTCAGTGCCCTCTCCCAGTGCAGTCTGCAGCAGCTGCCGGGCCAATGGCCGCCCAGCCTCCGCGCCAAGCCCCATCGCGGTGCCGGCTATAAAGAGCCCGCCGGGGCCGCCCCTCAGCCTCCCAGATTTTTCATTGCCTTAGAAAAATCCAACTAAACTTCTTATCAGAATTCCTTACAATCTCCGGAGAATGTCTTCCCAATGGTCATGGACCGGCATCCCTGAGCAGCAGCAGCAGCAGGGGTTCCATAACCAACAGGACGGTCTCTACCAGTGGCCCTCCGCTACCGACTTTCCCGTTGACGTCCTCGACCAGCTGCCGTTGATGCAGCCGCCTCCAGCGCCAGAGAAGCGTCAGAGAAAGCGCCGACAGCAGCCGCAGCCGCAGCAGCAGCAGCAAAAGCAACAGAAAAAGCAGCAGCGAAAGCAACAGCAGACAAATCCGCAGCAGAAGCAGCAGGCGGGCCTGAGCCAGGTCGAGCGCCAGGCGGCCAACCAGCGCGAGCGGGAGAGGATGCACGTACTGTCCAGGGAGTACCACCGGCTCAAGCTCGCCCTGCCCAACATCCCGCCCGACACGAAGCTGTCCAAGCTGGACACCCTGCGGCTGGCGGCTCGGTACATCCGGCATCTGACCGAACTGCTCCGGCAGGATGACGACGGCGCAGACAGCAGCGGCTTCCAAGCCGACGATGAGGCGGTTGAGAACGCTGAGAATTTGAAGCCTGCGCTTGAGCAGCAGCAGGTGGTGCCCTGGAGCTTCGCCAGAACCGCCGATCATCACGGTGGTCGAAGGCTCGCAGCGGCCGCGCCAGCCCCGGCACCGACAAGCCGAGGAGGAGGAGGCCGCCGAAGTGACGGCAGCTCCAGCAGCGCGGCGGACGCATCTGGCCTGAGCTGCGGCTGCTGCGAGCTGTCCGGCCAGTGCTTCGACTGACTGTCGAGCGCTCGTGTTGCTGCCATTGTACAGTCCGTTTGCTCACCTGTTTGTTGCCATTCGCTTGGATACACGCACTGTAATATAAACTGTTAAATAGTAGATCTTTAATGTGCATTTCCCATGCTTTCAAAAACTGCTTTTTTATTTTGTTTCTTTACAGCTGCTTTGAAGAGCGCGGCTATAGTAGACAGATTATTAGATGCGAAGAACTATACGAAACGGAGTGGGACTAGATCAGCTTCTAAGAGAGACTAGATCAGATTCCAAGAGAGACTGGATCAGATTCTAAGAGAGACTAGATGAGGCTCTAAGACTTCGGTAGATGAGGTTTTAAGAAAGACTAGATAAGGCTCTAAGAGAGACTAGATGAGGTTTTAAGAGAGACCTGATTAGATTTTCTACTAGATCAGATTCTAAGAGAGACTAGATCAGATTCTAAGAGAGACTAGATCAGATTCCAAGAGAGACTAGATCAGATTCTAAGAGAGACTAGATCATATTCGAGGAGAGACTAGATCAGATTCCAAGAGAGACTAGATCAAATTCCAAGAGAGACTAGATCAAATTCAAGGAGAGACTAGAGAAGATTCGAAGAGAGACTAGATCAGATTTTCTAAGAGAGACTAGATCAGATTCTAAGAGAGACTAGATCAGATTCCAAGAGAGACTAGATGAGGTTCTAAGAGAGACTTGATAAGATTTTCTAAGAGAGACTAGATAAGATTCTAAGAGAGACTAGATCAGATTCCAAGAGAGACTAGATGAGGTTCTAAGAGAGACTTGATAAGATTTTCTAAGAGAGACTAGATAAGATTCTCAGAGAGACTAGATCAGATTCTAAGAGAGACTAGATCAGATTCTAAGAGAGACTAGATCAGATTCTAAGAGAGACTAGATCAGATTCTAAGAGAGACTAGATCAGATTCTAAGAGAGACTAGATCAGATTCCAAGAGAGACTAGATCAGATTCTAAGAGAGACTAGATCATATTCGAGGAGAGACTAGATCAGATTCCAAGAGAGACTAGATCAAATTCCAAGAGAGACTAGATCAAATTCAAGGAGAGACTAGAGAAGATTCGAAGAGAGACTAGATCAGATTTTCTAAGAGAGACTAGATCAGATTCTAAGAGAGACTAGATCAGATTCCAAGAGAGACTAGATGAGGTTCTAAGAGAGACTTGATAAGATTTTCTAAGAGAGACTAGATAAGATTCTAAGAGAGACTAGATCAGATTCCAAGAGAGACTAGATGAGGTTCTAAGAGAGACTTGATAAGATTTTCTAAGAGAGACTAGATAAGATTCTCAGAGAGACTAGATCAGATTCTAAGAGAGACTAGATCAGATTCTAAGAGAGACTAGATCAGATTCTAAGAGAGACTAGATCAGATTCTAAGAGAGACTAGATCAGATTCTAAGAGAGACTAGATCAGATTCCAAGAGAGACCTGATTCGATTTTCTAAGAGAGACGAGACAAGAGACTAGCGAGAGGAGAGTAACCAAGCCAATGATTTTACCCAGCAAAATTGTGTTTGGTACACAGATTAAAATAAACGAAGTAATTAATAGGCGTTGGGCTCCGTGAATTGGGCCAGTGATGGGCAGAAATAATTTTTTCACGCACCCGCTGCCGCAAGGTGGCTTCAATCGCCTCTCGGGCGTGACGCAGTGGCCCCCTCGTTATGCCGCGAGTTCGAAAGGCGGGCAGCTGCGGGCTTCCCCGCTGCGGTCGTGGGCGAAACTCCCAGCGGGTGCTTTAAGAGGAGGGGCTCCCGACCCCCTCAGAACTGGCGGATATTGGGGACTGGGGTTGATCTCTGCGCAGCCCCGTATGTCCGTCTTGGAACTGCTGGGTGGCTTTTCTGTCTGTCTGGTACAGTCTCTGTCTCAGCGTATGTGTCTGTTGTACTGTATTTCTGTATTGTCTGTATGTCTGTCTGTCTGTGTCTGTCTGTATGTCTGTCTGTCTGTGTCTGTCTGTCTGTCTGTCTGTCTGTCTGTCTGTCTGTCTGTCTGTCTGTCTGTCTGTCTGTCTGTCTGTCTGTCTGTCTGTCTGTCTGTCTGTCTGTCTGTCTGTCTGTCTGTCTGTCTGTCTGTCTGTCTGTCTGTCTGTCTGTCTGTCTGTCTGTCTGTCTGTCTGTCTGTCTGTCTGTCTGTCTGTCTCGCTGTGTCCTGTGTGCATCCGCAGGCCGCAGCAAACTAACCTTCAAGTACGATTTCCCTTTTATCTCTGGTCAATTACCATCGCTCCACCTGCTCCCCGCCGCCAGCCCTTCAGCCTCAAGAATCACAAGTCTTTAATGACGCAAATCTCCTCTATCTGAAGCCTCGCCAATATCGAAATTGAAATTGCGGGCCTATAAATCATCCGGGCAGGCAGCTGGAGCTGGAGAGCAGGTGGTGGCGGCTCAGAAATGCTGATAATGCATTTGGCCCGGTTCTGCTTTAGTAAAGCTGGCGACGATTTGCTGGGATGAAGCATTCTCTGTCAGCGAATGCATTACTGTTCTGTGTGTGTGCGAACTGATGGGAGCGCTGAATTACAGTGCTGATAGGGAAGATGACAGCCAGCAAGATTATTTATGTTAGGGGATAGACGGAGAGAGGGGAGATAAGAGAGAGGGGAGATGAGATAGCGGAGATGAGAGAGCGGAGATGAGATAAGGGAGATGGGAGAGGAGAGACGAGAGATGAGAGACGGGAGATGAGAGAGGGGAAATGAGAGAGGGAAGATGAGAGAGGGGAGATGAGAGAGCGGAGATGAGAGAGCGGAGATGAGAGAGCGGAGATGAGAGAGGTGAGATGAGAGAGGGGAGATGAGTGAGGGGAGATGAGAGAGCGGAGATGAGAGAGGGGAGATGAGAGAGGAGAGATGAGAGAGCGGAGATGAGAGAGCGGAGATAAGAGAGGGGAGATGAGAGAGGGGAGATGAGAAAGCGGAGATGAGAGAGCGGAGATGAAAGAAGGGAGACGAGAGAGATAAGGGCTTGTAATTTGAAGCCTAATTAATTGCATCCTGTCATAGGAGGCCTCGGTACTCACACAAGCCGTCAGCACAGACCAACAGGCTAACACGAACCGAGGAGGGAATATAAAAATCCTTATTTCGATAAATTCTAAGGATTTAAAACAGGAAATTTTTGTCAGGAAAGTCAAATCCCGTGCGAATTTCGTTGAGAAGAACGCAGTGACGATTCGGCCAGAGGGTCCAGGCAAGAAAGCCGAGGCCGCCTTCTCCTGCTTTCAGGTATTTCATAGGCAGCGCTGAGGCATTCCAGGAATTTATTGGGCCGCCCCAGCCTCCGGTGGAATGCGAGCCCTCAGCCCCCTGTCAGGCGGACAGAATCGGGGCTTCCTTGAGAATTTCTCAGCGTCAGCTGCCCAGAGCTGACGGCGGAGCCAAGAGCACCTGGCGCATTCGCGGACAACTCCTTTCTTAATAAATCCCGTCTCTTCTTCAACAAACATTTTCCTGTCCGACAGTGATGACCCAAGTCCAAGCCAAGAAGCCAAGATGCCCATCCTTCATCAGTTCCTGTTGGTGCAGCAAACATTTTCGGGATTGAAAAACCTGTTTTAGCAGCAAGCGAAGAGGCAAGGCAGTCCCACACACGCTCACGCAGTGTGTACTTGCGTGGCTCTTGACTTTCTCTTTGCGCATCTCTCCTCGTGAGGGAGAGATGAGAGTGAGCGAGAGATGAGAGTAGAGATGAGAGTGAGGGAGACATGAGAGTGAGCGAGAGATGAGAGTGAGGGAGAGATGAGAGTAAGGGAGAGAAGAGAGTGAGGGAGAGATGAGAGTAAGGGAGAGATGAGAGTGAGGGAGAGAAGAGAGTGAGGGAGAGATGAGAGTAAGGGAGAGATGAGAGTGAGGGAGAGATGAGAGTGAGGGAGAGATGAGAGTGAGGGAGAGATGAGAGTGAGGAAGAGATGAGAGTGAGGAAGAGATGAGAGTGAGGGAGAGATGAGAGTGAGGGAGAGATGAGAGTGAGCGAGAGATGAGAGTGAGGGAGAGATGAGAGTGAGGGAGAGATGAGAGTGAGGGAGAGATGAGAGTGAGGGAGAGATGAGAGTGAGGGAGAGATGAGAGTGAGGGAGAGATGAGAGTGAGGGAGAGATGAGAGTGAGGGAGAGATGAGAGTGAGGGAGAGATGAGAGTGAGGGAGAGATGAGAGTGAGGGAGAGATGAGAGTGAGCGAGAGATGAGAGTGAGGGAGAGATGAGAGTGAGGGAGAGATGAGAGTGAGGGAGAGATGAGAGTGAGGGAGAGATGAGAGTGAGGGAGAGATGAGAGTGAGGGAGAGATGAGAGTGAGGGAGAGATGAGAGTGAGGGAGAGATGAGAGTAGAGATGAGAGTGAGGGAGAGATGAGAATAGAGATGAGAGTGAGGGAGACATGAGAATAGAGATGAAAGTGAGGGAGACATGAGACTAGAGATAAGAGTGAGAAAGAGACTAGATTGAGAAAGAAATAACAGTGAGATAGAGTTGAGAGTGACATAGAGACTAGAGTGAGATAGAGATGAGAGTGGGGGAGAGATATGAATGGGAGACAAGAATGTCAGAGAGAAGACCCTCATATGCTCAGGTGCAACTGCCAAGGAAAATATTCGATAGCATGATGGGTGAGCCAGCCTCGAGCGCCTATCAAATTCCCAGCGAAAATATTCGAAGCTCGATGGCTGTTGGCTTGTAAAAGCGGCTCCAAATGCAGCCATAAAAATATTGCTGCATTAACCATAAAAACATTTTGGCGGCTGGGGATCAGGAAATTGCAGCTGGCGAAGGTCTGTCTCGATCTGCCTGCGTGATTAATGAGGCCACCGACCCCGTGTCCATCTCCTGCACCCCTCAGCAGCGCCTGTCAGGTGTTCACTTCCGGGGGGAATGCGGGCTGGGGGGTGGCGGGCGATATTTTCAAAGCCCACGGACAACAATAACTTGACTTTGCAGCAGCTGACGCAATCAGCTCAGGCTAATTTTTTCAGGGAATGTCACTTGTCTCGGAGGAGTGAGGGGGATTTCTGCTTGATCTTCCTGTAGTTTCTTCCTTCAAGATTGGAATTTGACAAATTCCTTTGAGCCTTTCTGTTCGCGTGCCAGCGTCTTCTGCCTGGCCGCCATTTCAGCAGCCGCTCTCTGCTGTGCGAAATTTTCCAATGCTTGATGATGAATGAAGAAATTCGAACTTTTTTGCACCTTCATTGTGCTCGGATATGTCTGTCCTCAGGATGGAGTAAGGATTGAGAGAGAGAAAGTTGGGAGTAGAGTGGAATTTAATGATAGTTAAGAGATGAGAGGGAGATAGATACTCCCACGGCTCATCCAGTTCCTTCGGGCGACAAGACGTAAGATCACGCTGCAGGATGGATGGACCGGCGGACCACCCTGACCGGCCCCAAGCCTCTGCCTGTCTGCGGGCCTTCTGGGGCTGGCGGAATGGGCGACCCTCGCCTCCCCTCTGTGTCTACGGACCACCCCGCAGCTAAGTCAAGTAAGGGAGATATATACTAGAGTGAGATAGTGATAAGAGGGAGATAGAGATTAAAATGAGATGGAGATGAGAGGGAGATAGAAACTAGAGGGCGATGGAGATGGGAGGGAGATGGAGACTAGAGGGAGACAGAGGCTAGAGTGAGATAGAGATGGGAGGTAGATAATGACTAAAGAGAGATATAGACTAGAGGGAGATAGATATGGGAGGGAGATAGAGATAGAGAGATAGAGATAGAGATGAGAAGGAAGGATAGATGAGAGTGACGGAGGGGTGAGAGTGAGATAGAGATGAAAGGGAGATAGAGATTAGAGTGAGAGATGACCCTAGTCAAATGCTATGAGAGATTCGATAGCTCACTAAATTTATCCAGCCACAAGCAATGATCAGCAGCCAATACATGACAAAACAAACGTGAATTCGGTTCAGCCTTGGCACAGCGCTCCGGAATTACCCACTCTCGTGACGGACAGCTCCATGTTGCATTGTTTTTTCTTCATAAACTCGTGCCCGTATAGCGAGCTGTGCGCAAGTTTCCTCTCAAGGTGTGCCTCATCTTTGACACCCAGAACTGGCCTGACTGACTCCACAGCACTGGGGCAGGTCTGTCTGCACTGCACCCCCCCCCCCTGGGGTCCCTGTGCAATGCCTCATTAGTGCCTCACGGGGCGCTGGGCCTCACAGCCTGATTCTAAATAGGAAAAAATCAATTCATTACTGCACGCTGATTTTGTCAGCAAAGCAAACTCAGCAGGCAGCTGTTGATGATGCCAGGTCGCGGGTTCGATTCTATACAGTCTCCTCTAATTACTGGCGTAGCGAAATTTTCGGAATCCCAACAATTCAACAGTAATTAAGTCGTAAAAAGAAATTATTAACACAATCTAAAATTAGAATTTGAAGGAGACTGAACTTGAATTTCGCTGAAGCTAATGGGTGCGCTCTTGTGACAGTGTGTGCTTGTGACAGTGTGTGCTTGTGACAGTGTGTGCTTGTGACAGTGTGTGCTTGTGACAGTGTGTGCTTGTGACAGTGTGTGCTTGTGACAGTGTGTGCTTGTGACAGTGTGTGCTTGTGACAGCGTGTGCTTGTGACAGTGTGTGCTTGTGACAGTGTGTGCATGTGACAGTGTGTGCTTGTGACAGTGTGTGCCAGGTTTTTTCAGACGCTGAGATACTCAGGATGCCAAGTTAGCGCTAAAAAGGCTGCATAAAAACTTCCTGTCATATCAGGCAGCATTCGCTTTAATTAGCTTTTCGAAGTAGTATACCCCGAATTTTATTTAAGACAAACAAAGACAAAAAGGCAAATTTTTTTAGTTTTAAATGCAAAACGAATCTAAACTTTGGCTATTTTTATTGGTGAATGTAAACAAAATGAAAATAATTGTAACACGCAAACTCGATTTCATACTACTTACAGCGATATCAAGCGAAAAGTTGTTGAAATAGAATACGAACAGAAAAAATGCGAAGGAAAATACGAAGTAGAAAATATTTGATGTGACAAAAATGAATCTAACAGGGAAAATCACAAAAGCAGCACCAAAAATGAGGAAAAATTCTAAACTGAAACGCTCTGAAGGATAATAAAATCGATTGCTTAAAACGCTTGCGCTGCATTGTGATTGAAATTCGATGGAGAAGAATGATTGCCGGACTCAATGTGATCCGAGTGACTGCAGCCTTGCCTGCGGGCCTGCGTCACGATGGACTCCTGCTCTGGAGGGAGAGGTGGAGAAATGGGGAGAGAAGTAGATATAATGGGGTAGAGGTAGATAGGGGGAGAGGTAGATAAGGGGGTAGATAGGGGGAGAGGTAGATAAGGGGAGAGGTAGATAGGGGGAGGTAGATATGGGGAGAGGTAGATAAGGGGAGGTAGATAGGGGGAGAGGTAGATAGGGGAGAGGTAGATAGGGGGAGGTAGATAGGGGGTGAGGTAGATAAGGGGAGAGGTAGATAGGGGGAGAGGTAGATAGAGGGAGAGTAGATAGGGGGAGAGGTAGATAGAGGGAAAGGTAGATAGAGGGAGAGGTAGATAGAGGGAAAGGTAGATAGAGGGAGAGGTATATAGGGAGGAGGTAGATGGAGGGAGAGGTAGATAGCGGGAGAGGTAGATAGCGGGAGAGGTAGGTAGGGGAGAGTTAGATAGGTGGAAATGTTAGATAGAAGAAGAGGTAGGGAGAGGTAGATAAATAGGGTGAGGAAGACAGCTTAAAAGATAGGTAGATGGATGGGGGAGAGGTAGATGGATTAGGGGAGAGTTAGATAGATGGGGAGAGGTAGATGGATTAGGGGAGAGTTAGATAGATGGGGAGAGGTAGACAGATTAAGGGAGGGGTTAATCAATGGGGATAAAGTGAAGACTGTCTTGCATGTGTTCCATGCCAATCAATCGCAGAGAGAGAAACCCAACCTGAACAGCATCAGCCGAGATGTCAGCGTCATTCTGGATTCAGCCTCAGTGCCGGTGCTGCCGCTTAGCCGGCGGCTCCTGGCCATCGTCAGCTCCCCCGTCGGCTTCTCGCTGATGCCGCTGCAGCAGCTCAGTCAGATGCCGGATGTACCGGGTCGCCAGCCGCAGGGTGTCCAACTTGGAAAGTTTGGTCTCCGGCGAGATGTTGGGCAGGGCGAGCTTGAGCCGCTGGTAGCCGCTGGCCAGGACTCGCATCCGCTCCCGCTCGCGCTGGTTGGCCAGCTGCCTCTCGGAGTCTCGGAGCCGCTTCCGGCTTTTCTGCTGCCGCTGCTGTTGCTGTTGTTGTTGCTGTTGCTGCTGCTGCTGCATGTGTTGTTGCTGCTGCTCAAACAAGTGCCGAATCCGCACCCATTCAAGCAAAGCTGGTGACGGTGGCGGCTGCAGCGACTGGTGGTGCTGATGAAGCCAGGTTGCTTGTTGTTGATGTTGCTGATGATGCTCTTTGCCGTGCTGCGGGTCCATTGTCTGATTTTGCAGTGTCACAGGCTTCGAAAATGATTGATTGTTGTAATTTGGGTTCTGTGTGTGTGTGTGTGTGTGTGTGAAGAGATAGAATTTATCCTCTGAGCGATGGAGCGGGGCGTCTGTGGTGGGGTTGGTCCGTGAAGGCCAGCCATTGGCTGCGACCTACCTGGACAGCCCTCTCTCTCTCTCTCAGAGGTATCGCGCGATGGGGTCATCGCATTCGGACAGTGCAACAGGTCCCGTGCTGGCGCTTGTGAATTGAATCTGGGATTAGAATTCGACTGCAAGCTCTTTGTTTGAGTGAAATAATAACAATTATTAGTGAATGTTTCAAAGAAGAGTTTGAGAGAGGGGCTAAGAAAGAGAAGCTAACAGAGAAGCTAAGAGAGAGAGGCTAGAGAGAAACTAAGAGAGATGCCAAGAGAGAGATGCTAAGAGAGACATGTTAAGATAGAGATTCTAAGAGAGAGTAGTTAAGATATAGATGCTGAGAGAGAAGCTTAGAGAGAGTGGGGCTAAGAGATAGATGCTAAGAGAGAGATGCTAAGCGCGGAGAGAGGCTGAGAGAGAGGCTAGGTGAGAGAGAATTTGATGTTCAGATGTGCTGAAGATCCAGCTGGAACACAAAGAGATCCAAAAGCCAGGTAAAACGGAAGCGTCCGTTGCTTGCCTGGCACTTTGAAATCTTCACGGTTTGGATTGTTTTTGCTTGCATGGAGCGGGCGGATTGGAGCGGATGGGGCGGATTGGCGAGGATTGGAGAGGATTGGAGAGGATTGGAGAGGATGGGGCGGGTTGGAGCGGATGGGGCGGATTGGAGGGGATGGGGCGGATTGGCGAGAATTGGAGAGGATTGGAGAGGATGGGGCGGATGGGGCGGATTGGAGAGGATTGGAGAGGATTAGAGAGGATTTGAGAGGATTGGAGAGGATTAGAGAGGATTGGAGAGGATTGGAGAGGATTGGAGAGGATGGGGCGGATGGGGCGGATTGGAGAGGATTGGAGAGGATTAGAGAGGATTGGAGAGGATTGGAGAGGATTGGAGAGGATTAGAGAGGATTGGAGAGGATTGGAGAGGATTAGAGAGGATTGGAGAGGATTGGAGAGGATTGGAGAGGATGGGGCGGATTGGAGAGGATTGGAGAGGATTGGAGAGGATGAGGCGGATTGGAGAGGATTGGAGAGGATGGGGCGGATTGGAGAGGATTAGAGAGGATTGGAGAGGATTGGAGAGGATTGGAGAGGATGGGGCGGATTGGAGAGGATTGGAGAGGATTGGAGAGGATGGGGCGGATTGGAGAGGATGGGGCGGATTGGAGAGGATTGGAGAGGATTGGAGAGGATGGGGCGGATTGGAGAGGATTGGAGAGGATTGGAGAGGATGAGGCGGATTGGAGAGGATTGGAGAGGATGAGGCGGATTGGAGAGGATTGGAGAGGATTGGAGAGGATGAGGCGGATTGGAGAGGATTGGAGAGGATGGGGCGGATTGGAGAGGAATGGAGAGGATTGGAGAGGATTGGAGAGGATGGGGCGGTTTGGAGCGGATGTGGCAGATTGGAGAGGATTGGAGCGGATGGGCGGTTTGGGGCGTGTTGGAGCGGATGGGGCGGATTGGAGCGGATGGGTGGATTTTAGCACTGCCTTACCGGATTTAAACGAAGCATAAGGTAGCGGTCAAAAATGAGCAAATGCTCTAAAAAAGTGGTAGCCCTAAACCCCACTCGAGTGGCATCCCGCTGGGTGCATCTCGCTTCGATCGGTCAGCCCCTCTATCTCACTTTCACACCTAACAAGCAGTCCGGTCCCAAGTCCGCTCGGTTCGGCCCTCACATTTTAGGATCAACTGCTCCGAGCAAAGCCCCAAACCATGGAGATGCCCGCCCCCCGCTGTTCGAAGCTGGCTTTAGCGCATTTTGGTTCAACAGATGCTCGCAGATTTTCGAGGCGTTTTGGACTGGGCCGCGCGGCACCCCGCCGAGACCTGCCAATCTGGCAGTGAGCTGCCGGAGCCTTCCGAGACCCCTGCGCCTCTCCGGTTCGCCAGGATTGGTTTGTTGCTGGGCCTGCTCGGACCTGCCGGAGGTTAAACCGAAATTTTCCCAAAAAGTTTTCCAAACCTCCAAATAGCTGGCAGAGATGAGTCCTTATCAGAGCGTTCACACCTTGCGTGCGACAGTTTGGGGACGGCTGTTTACGGGTGAAAATGTTGCTTGTGTCACCTCAACACGACTGCCGCGTGCTTGCTATTTAGTTTTAAATATTTCTTGATAGATAGATAGATAGATAGATAGATAGATAGATAGATAGATAGATAGATAGATAGATAGATAGATAGATAGATAGATAGATAGATAGATAGATAGATAGATAGATAGATAGATAGATAGATAGATAGATAGATAGATAGATAGATAGATAGATAGATAGATAGATATATAGATAGATAGATAGATAGATAGATAGATAGATAGATAGATAGATAGATAGATAGATAGATAGATAGATAGATAGATAGATAGATAGATAGATAGATAGATAGATAGATAGATAGATAGATAGATAGATAGATAGATAGATAGATAGATAGATAGATAGATAGATAGATAGATAGATAGATAGATAGATAGATAGATAGATAGATAGATAGATAGATAGATAGATAGATAGATAGATAGATAGATAGATAGATAGATAGATAGATAGATAGATAGATAGATAGATAGATAGATAGATAGATAGATAGATAGATAGATAGACAGATAGTTAAAAGTTCGCATCGGTAAGAAATCAATCTTGCTACTTCAAGTAGGGCAATACACAAGTCTTTTATTTCAAAGTTATCCCAAAATTTTGGAGTGCAGTAAAAGTTGAAATCGAAACTCTGCATCCCATCCTGCCCAGGAAGCGGCCTCATCCGAGGACTCTCATACAGCACGGAGCTCTCCAAGCGGACGCCAGATGACGGTCAGCATCACATCCTGAAAATCCTGCTGTTCTCAGCCCACAAGCCAATCCTGCGGACTCCTCCAATTGAGTTTTTTTATAGAGGGATGAAATTTTTTCTGAGTCCCAATCTTTCCTCATCTCTTTCCCTCATCTTGTTCCTCTTCGGCCCACCCGAGGCAAACACTGGCTTGGTAACCATGGCAACAGCGATCGATGCCCCGCGAGTGGACTCAGTTTGCAGCCACCCCCGCCCCGCAGCAAGCAGATGAAGCAATTAAACAAGCCGCAGCCGCCTCCCACACGAAAGCCTGAGTTGGTAACTGCCTTCCCAGTCCGAGAAGTTTTCCCGCGTGCTAATCTGTGACTGCGGCAATGGGCAACAACCAGCCCAACATCCAGTCCTCGGTCAAGGAGCAGACCGACAACAAGGCGTTCAAGGCCTACAGATTTGTTGACCTGACTGGCGGAGGTGAGCCGCTGATGAATGCTCCATTGCATAGAGGGGCGCTAGTGAGGGGCGCTAGTGAGGGGCGCTAGTGAGGGGCGCTAGTGAGGGGCGCTAGTGAGGGGCGCTAGTGAGGGGCGCTAGTGAGGGGCGCTAGTGAGGGGCGCTAGTGAGGGGCGCTAGTGAGGGGCGCTAGTGAGGGGCGCTAGTGAGGGGCGCTAGTGAGGGGCGCTAGTGAGGGGCGCTAGTGAGGGGCGCTAGTGAGGGGCGCTAGTGAGGGGCGCTAGTAAGAGGTAAGGGGCGCTAGTGAGGAGCGCCAGTAGGAGGTAAGGGGCGCTAGTGAGAGGCGCTAGTAAGAGGTAAGAGGCGCTAGTGAGAGGCGCTAGTAGGAGGTAAGGGGCGCTAGTTAGAGGCGCTAGTAGGAGGTAAGGGGCGCTAGTGAGAGGCGCGCTAGTAGGAGGTAAGGGGCGCTAGTGAGAGGCGATAGTAGGAGGTAAGGGGCGCTAGTGAGAGGCGCTAGTAAGAGGTAAGAGGCGCTAGTGAGAGGCGCTAGTAGGAGGTAAGGGGCGCTAGTTAGAGGCGCTAGTAGGAGGTAAGGGGCGCTAGTGAGAGGCGATAGTAGGAGGTAAGGGGCGCTAGTGAGAGGCGATAGTAGGAGGTAAGGGGCGCTAGTGAGAGGCGCTAGTAGGAGGTAAGAGGCGCTAGTGAGAGGCGCTAGTAGGAGGTAAGAGGCGCTAGTGAGAGGCGCTAGTAGGAGGTAAGGGGCGCTAGTTAGAGGCGCTAGTAGGAGGTAAGGGCCCTGTACCAACATGAGACAGACCTGCATCGCAAAAGTCTGAGCGACAGACTTGGCAAAGTGCTTTTACAACCCATGCAGATGCAGAGCCAGCTGCCGTCCTCTCTGGCATGGAATAATATTGAAGCTGCATGCAGTCTTGAGTGCTTCTCCCCCGTTGCAGCCTCAGTATTGAGTCCCACTTTTCCCAGTAAAGCCTCCCAAATCCCAACTGCCGAAGCCAGTGCAGGGCCCGGTTTCCATAGCAACTAAATATTGATCCACAAGCGCCACAGCTTTCTTTCTCCAAGTTCTTCCTGCCTCTCTCTCTCCCTTCTCTCTTCTTTTCCAGCAGTTTTTTGTCTTGCAGACTTTGGCCTCTGCCTCTTCCGGAGACCCCTCGGCCGCCCATTGTTCCCCGCGGATTCTGAATGAATGGAAGAGGCAGCCGGTTTTTCTGCACTTCTCCCATTTTTGCCCCTCCTCAACTGTTTCGCTAATGAGAGTCGCAGAACTGCTGCTTCTAGAAGAGAAAAGCCTCTTGTTGTGCTCAGACATTTTTCTGTGCTGGCCGCTGCGGATTAACAAAACCATCCGACAGAGGTGCGGGGCTGAGTCAACAGGATTTTGTTGACCTTGGGCGAGCGCCGTGCGATGGGGCAGCGCGCGAGGTGAATGTCAATAAAGGCAGTTTCTGTTGAGCTATCAGCATTTTTCTGGAGCTGCTGGGATCTGCTTGCTCAGAACTGGCGTGGAAATCTTACTCAAACCTCAGCTGGATCCACAGATTCGTCTGGCTGAATCCTGACTGCGATAATCCTAGCTTAAATCAGCTCATAAAATAGAGCAAAGTGCTCACGCCTGCTGCACACCTAGATGAGTTTAAACAAACATCAGCGTGGTCTCAAAGCTGTGGATTCGCTACAAACCCCCAAAAAAATCCGCCCCTAAATCCGTCCCTAAAATCCGCCCCTAAAATCCACCCCTAAAAACTGCCTCTCAAATCCGTCCCTACAATCCGCTCTTAATTCCTCCCCAGAAATAGCTACCCAAGACCCGCCCTTAATCCGCTCCAAAACTCCGCCCCCTAAATCCGCCTCTAAATCCGCTTCTAAACTCCGCCTCTAAAACCCGCCCGTATAATCCGCTCCGAAATCCTACTCTAACCCCCCCCCCCTAAGATCCGCCTTTAAAAATCCACCCTAAAATCCGCCCCTAAAATCTGCCTCTCATATCCACCCCTAAAATCCCACTCCTAGTATCCGCCCCTAAAAATCCGCCCCTAAAAAATCTGCCCCTAAAAATCCGCCCCTAAAAATCCGCCTCTAAAAATCCGCCCCTAAAAATGCGCCCCTAAAAATCCGCTCCTAAAAATCCGCTCCTAAAAATCCGCACTTAAATCCGCCCCCTAAGATCCGCCCTTATAATCCGCGTCTAAATCTGCTCTAAAATCTGCCCCTCCCCAGGCGAGCTGATCGAAGCGGCCAAGAAGTGCCAGACGGCCGAGGACTACCGCCTCCTGGACGAGCGCATCAAGCACGAGATGGGGCTGTTCCTTTATAACAACGGCGAGGGCAAGAAAGTGCACGTGTCCGAGCTGGTCAAGTATCGAACTCGGGACGGCAATCCGCCACTGGCGAAGTCCCCGGCCGGCCGGCACGGAAGGAGGTCGACCCCAACTGGCAACAATGTCTACCCCATGCTGGACATTGTCCACGCCGATACCGACGCCACGGGAACTTGCGTCAGCGGCGGTGGCGGCGGCGGCGGCACCAACCCGGAGGTTGACAACGGCTACAGGGACGTCTGCTGGGACCTGGAGCAGCGGGGCGCGGTGGGCGAGACCTGCCTGCACCTGTGCTTCCTGAATGCCACGCCGATTCACATGGATGTAGCCAGGAGGATCATCGAGTTTTATCCCAAGGTGGTCAACGACATCTACCTGCTGGACGTGTACTACGGCGAGGCTGTGCTGCACATCGCCATCTCCAACGAGGACCCGGTGATGGTGAAGTTCCTGCTGGATCACGGGGCCAACATTCACCAGCGCTGCTTTGGCACCTTCTTCGGCTGCGAGGATCAGAAGGACCAGAGAATCAGCTACCTGGATGACGAGTACCTGGACCTGAAGGTGGACACCAACTATGAGGGGTGAGCGGCTGGGAATTCTCTGCGGAGTTTCCAGGCTGGTAGAATTCTGCGATCAGGGAATTAATCCTGGAATTCTCTGCTTCTGCAAGGGAAGTTCTGTGTTGGGGCAAGGGGAATTCTGTGTTGAGGCAAGGGGAATTCTGTGTTGGGGCAAGGGGAATTCTGTTTTGAGGCAAGGGAATTCTGTTGAGGCAAGAGGAATTCTGTTTTGGGGCAAGGGGAATTCTGTTGAGGCAAGAGGAATTCTGTGTTGGGGCAAGGGGAATTCTGTGCTGGGGCAAGGGGAATTCTGTGTTGGGGCAAGGGGGATTCTGTGTTGAGGCAAGGGGAATTCTGTGTTGAGGCAAGGGGAATTCTGTGTTGGGGCAAGGGGAATTCTGTGTTGGGGCAAGGGGAATTCTGTGTTGGGGCAAGGGGAATTCTGTGTTGAGGCAAGGGAATTCTGTGTTGGGGCAAGGGGGATTCTGTGTTGAGGCAAGGGGAATTCTGTGTTGAGGCAAGGGGAATTCTGTGTTGGGGCAAGGGGAATTCTGTGTTGGGGCAAGGGGAATTCTGTGTTGGGGCAAAGGGAACTCTGTGCAAGGACTAAGGGAATTATTTTTTTAAAGGAACTCCTACTGACGGATAAAGGCATGTCTGAGAGAATTCCTCTACAAGTTGGGAGAATTTTTACCGAATTTAAATGCCAAGGAAATTCACTTTAGTATCAGGAAATTCCATGCTCTAAAAAGAGGATTCTACAGCTTCTCTCTCCTACTCCGCAGCCACGTGTACTGGGGGGAATACCCCCTGAGCTTCGCCGCCTGCTGTGGCCAGGAGCAGTGCGTGCGGCTGCTGCTTTCGCGGAACGCCGACCCCAACAGGCAGGACACCAACGGCAACACCGTGCTGCATATCCTGGTCATCCACCAGCCCAACATGAACTTGAAAATGGCGCAGAAACTCTTCATCCTGCTGGCGAACAAGCAGGCGCGGCTGGACATCAAGAATAACCAGGGACTCACGCCACTCACTCTGGCCGCCAAGCTGGGGCGGATGGAGGTGGGTGACAGAGTGACGGGGTGACAGAGTGACGGGGTGACAGAGTGACGGGGTGACAGAGTGACGGGGTGACAGAGTGACGGGGTGACAGAGTGACGGGGTGACAGAGTGACGGGGTGACAGAGTGACGGGGTGACAGAGTGACGGGGTGACAGAGTGACGGGGTGACAGAGTGACGGGGTGACAGAGTGACGGGGTGACAGAGTGACAGGTGACAGGTTTGAGGTAGTAACCAATATTCCTATTTGTAAAATTAGTCCACAGCTTTGCATATCCTACTAAAAGTAGGTGAATAAAAATGTAAGCAGGCAAAATCCCAACCCGCCCCAGATGCACAACCTCATCCTCATGCTCGACCGCGAAGTCCGCTGGCACTACGGCGATGTGATGTGCGTGGCTCATCCGCTGACTGAGCTGGACACCATCAGGCAGGACGGCTCCATCAACAAGGACTCCTCGCTGATCTACATCGCATTCGGGGTGAGAGACATCTTCGATACCCTCTGAGCCCGTAGAAATTTTTTATCCCATATTCCACGGCCGTCTTTGATTCCATGAACACCTTTGATGCCATAGACACCTATGATCCCATAGACACCCTTGATCCCATAGAAACCTTTGATCCCATAGACACCTTTGATCCTATAGACAACTTTGATCCCATAGACACCTTTGATCCCATAGACAACTTTGATCCCATAGACACCCTTGATCCCATAGACACTTTTGATCCCATAGACACCTTTGATCCTATAGACAATTTTGATCCCATAGACACCCTTAATCCCATAGACACCTTTGATCCCATAGACTCATTTGATCCCATAAACACATTTGATCCCATAGACACCTTTGATCCCATAGACACCTTTGATCCCATAGACTCCTTTGATCCCATAAACACCTTTGATCCCATAGACACCTCTGATCCCATAGACACATTTGATCCCATAGACTCCTTTGATACCATTGACACCTTTGATCCCATGGGCACATTTGATCCCATAGACTCCTTTGATACCATAGACACCTTTGATACCATAGACTCCTTTGATCCCATAGACTCCTTTGATCCCATAGACTCCTTTGATCCCATAAACACCTTTGATCCCATATACACCTTTGATCCCATAGACTCCTTTGATCCCATAAACACCTTTGATCTCATAGACAACTCTGATCCCATAGACTCCTTTGATCCCATAAACACCTTTGATCTCATAGACACCTCTGATCCCATAGACTCATTTGATCCCATAAACACCTTTGATCTCATAGACACCTCTGATCCCATAGACACATTTGATCCCATAGACTCCTTTGATACCATTGACACCTTTGATCCCATAGACACATTTGATCTCATAGACTCCTTTGATACCATGGACACATTTGATCCCCAAAGATCCTTCCCCGAATCATTTCACATTCACATTTCACCTTTGATCCCATGGACACCTTTGATCCCATAGACACCTTTGATCCCATAGACACCTTTGATACCATAGACTCCTTTGATCCCATAGACTCCTTTGATCCCATAGACACCTTTGATCGCATAGACACCTTTGAACCCATAGACACCTTTGATCCTATAGACACCTTTGAACCCATAGACGCCTTTGATCCCAGAGACACCTTTGATCCCATGGACACATTTGATCCCCAAAGATCCTATCCACCAATCATTTCACATTCCAATGTGCTGCTCCTAAATTTCCTTTCCTTGCATACCCGTGTAATATTCCATTTTAGTCTAAGATCGAGCACCTCAACATGCTGGACGGAGTGGTGGTTCGCCTCCTGGAAAGGAAGTGGGAGACTTATGTGCGCAGACGGTAAGGCTCTGTGGCAGAGACAGGGGAGATGAGAAATGGGGAGATGGGAAATGGGGAGATGGGAAATGGGAAGATGGGCAATGAGGAGATGGGAAATCAGAAGATGGACAATGGGGAGATCGAAAACGGGGAAATGGGGAGATGGGAAATGGGGAGATGAGAAATGTGGAGATGGGAAATGGGGAGATGGGAAATGGGGAGATGGGAAATAGGGAGATGGGCAATGGGGAGATCGAAAATGAGGAAATGGGAAATGAGAAGATGAAAAATGGGGAGATGGGCAATGAGGAGATGGGAAATGGGACATGGAAGATCGGGAGATACGAGGATGGGAAAACTCGACCTCTAAGACTCGATTCCACTTGCATCCGCAGCTTCTTCCGCATGTTCTTCTCCTTCGCCGCCTATTTCGTGTTTTTCTTGACGGTGTTTCTGCTGCGGCCCGGCACGGACCGATACCCGAAGTCGATGGCGACCAACACCACCCTGGCCAACGGCACTGTGGTGACCACGGTGACCACGGTGAAGAGCAAATGCTACCTGCTGGCCACCCCCGACTGGGAGAGCTACGTGGGTTATTCTTGAAGTTCATTTTGTGTTTTTTAATCCATCGAAGTAAAGTTTGTTGCTTTTGAAATATTTTTTTCCGTATAATTTTAGCTTCGACTCGTATGTGAATGCATTGTGGTAGTCATGGCAACCACTAATTTATGCTTCGTAACTAGGGACATCTATTACCAGGGCTTTCGAATCTACCTGATGATGCTGGTGAGTGCGGGGAGAGGGTTGATTGATGGAGGGAATTTAATTTCATCTGAGACTCTGTAGCAAAAAATGGGAGAGAGTTGAGGGAAGAAACGAGTATTTTGATAGAAGTAGATGTCAGAATAGACAGTGGAGTAGAGAAAGCAGCCGGAGAGAGAGTAGAGAAGGTAAATGGAGAGAGAGAGAGAGAGAGAGAGAGTGAGAGAGAGAGAGAGAGTGAGAGAGAGAAAGAGAGAGTAGAGAAGGTAGATGGAGAGAGAGAGAGTAGAGAGGGTAGATGGAGAGAGTAGAGAAGGTAGATGGAGAGAGAGAGAGTAGAGAGGGTAGATGGAGAGAGTAGAGAAGGTAGATGGAGAGAGAGAGTAGAGAGGGTAGATGGAGAGAGTAGAGAAGGTAGATGGAGAGAGAGAGAGAGTAGAGAGGGTAGATGGAGAGAGTACAGAAGGTAGAAGATAGAGAAAATAGACAGGGGCAGGAGTGCAGGCAGACAGGGGCAGGAGTGCAGGCAGACAGGGGCAGGAGTGCAGACAGACAGGGGCAGGAGTGCAGGCAGACAGGGGCAGGAGTGCAGGCAGACAGGGGCAGGAGTGCAGGCAGACAGGGGCAGGAGTGCAGGCAGACAGGGGCAAACTGCACCACTCTGACAAGTCACCCTTCACACTCTGCAATGTTCGCAGAAAGCCACCCCCATGAGGTGCCTGTACCAGACCTCCTGCATCCTTGTGGTTGCCATGGTGCCCTGCCGGGCGGCCTGCGAGTCGCAGGTAGAAGACTACATCGCCGTCTTCGCCATCCTGTTCACGGCTCCGTACTTCCTGTTCTTCTGCCGCGGTTTCAAGATTGTCGGACCCTTCGTGCTGATGATCTACCGGATGGTTGTCGGCGACCTGCTGCGCTTCTGCACCATCTACATCATCTTCATGATGGGCTTCTCGCAGGGTGAGTCTGGAAGAAGTGTACAATGTATGTTGTGGAGTCAGTCACGTGACTGATTAACCATGCCAAACCATGAGCAACATCCCTGATCTCTCCTCAACTCAGCTATGTTCATCGTGTTCCGCCGAGTCGATGCCAGCATCTTCCACGACCCCGGCGAGGCCCTGATGGGAATGTTCATCATGTCGCTGGGCGAGTTCGCCGAGATCTACGAGCAGTTCGACTGCTCATCGCACAGCAGCATGGGAAAGGTGAGCAACCTGCTCTGAAAGTCTTTAGCATTCTTTGAGCATACCAAAAGTGCAAGGCAAGCAATTCAATGTTTTTTCTACCATTCCAACCGCACAGTTCCTTTTCGTGGTGTACATGATCCTCGTGACGCTGCTTCTAGTGAACATGCTCATTGCCATGATGGGGCATACCTTCGAGGCTGTCAATGAGACCCAGAAGGAATGGCTCCGTCAGGTGAGTTTAGTGCACTGTCGCCAGTATAAAAGCGTAAATGTTGTCTAAAATTTTCTATCAATATTTAGATAGTCCTACTTACAGTAGATGGATTGTGCATGAAAAAGAGCACGCAGAGCTTGCATGAATAAACGGGGGATTCGTTTAGAATGTTCATGCGTACATTGTTAGTCGGCCGTCAGTGGGGAATGTACATAGGGTAAACTGAGAAGAGAGAGAGAGAAAGGCAGGGTGGACAGTGACACTGTCAAGGCCTGCAGAATCGGACCACTCCGTACGTGCACCCTGAAGCAGAAACACAACTATTCTTGGTCCGTGGCTGCCCAACCTTGCCCTTGATCTGTTATTTCACAACTCTATTATGCTATATAAGTTGAAGAATTGAATCAGCCTCAAAAGTGATCCGTTGAAAGTCTGTTTTGAGCTGAGTTCAACAATCGCAAATAGCCATGGATCCGATGGCAGGCCTGGAGAATGCTCCAATGTCGGAGAAGTTATTCGCCTACATCCTGGTGAACTACCGCTGGGTGTTCGTGCTGCTCTTCCTGCTACCCCTGTCGCTGCTGTACGACGCATTCTTCTACGTGCGCAACAAAATCATTTTTCGATTGCGCAGCGCGCCCCGACAGCACGACGCTCGGGTGAAGGATGTGCAACGTCAGATCACAGCCTGGGCGGCCAGCGGCGGTCGGCAAAAGCTGTGCACCGCGCGCCCCGGCTGGCAGAACATGTCCTTTCGCAGGGGCAAATACAAGAAGACACACTACAATGTCAACGTCAATCTTATTGACATCTTGGAGGTGAATCCGAACTCCAGGACAGTCCGCTGCGAGCCGATGGTGTCCATGGGCCAGCTGACGGCCACGCTGCTGCCCCTTGGCTGGACAATTCCCATCGTGCCAGAGCTGGACGACCTCACCGTCGGTGGCTTAGTCATGGGCACCGGCGTGGAGACTTCGTCGCACGCACACGGCCTCTTCCAGCACATCTGTGAGAGCTACGAACTAGTACTGGCCGACGGCAGTGTGGTCACTTGCAGCGCAACGGAGAACTCCGATTTGTTCTACGCTGTACCCTGGTCCTACGGCACTCTCGGCTTCCTCGTGTCCGCCACTATCCGCCTGATTCCGGCGCACTCTTTCGTCCGGCTCACCTACATCCCCTGCCATTCGCTAGAGGAGCTCTCCAAGACCTTTGCCGATGAGTCGGCCAAGCGCGAAGAGAATGACTTCGTCGAGGGCCTGGTATACTCAGCGGAGTCCGGCGTAGTCATGGTGGGCAAGTCCACCAACCAGGCTGACCCGGATCGCATCAACCGCATCGGGGACTACTGGAAGCCCTGGTTCTTCAAGCACGTCGAGCAGTTCCTCAAGACCGGTGGCGGAGTTGAGTTCATCCCCACAAGGCACTACTATCACAGGCATTCGCGCAGCATCTTCTGGCAGATGCAGGACATTGTACCGTTTGGAAACCACCCGATTTTCCGCTACCTGCTTGGCTGGGCCGTGCCGCCCAAGGTGTCCCTGATGAAGCTCACCCAAGGCGAGACGGTAAAGAAGATGTACGAAACTCATCAGATCATCCAGGACATGCTGGTGCCGATCACCGACCTGGCTGGTGCCATCAAGGTGTTCCACCGCGAGATCAACATGTACCCACTGTGGCTGTGTCCCTTCTACTTGCCCGATAATCCCGGCATGCTGCGACCCCGCGACGACCGCTCTCAGATGTACGTTGACATCGGGGCCTACGGTGCGCCCAAGAACCCGGAGTACAAGGCTGAGGCCACAACGCGTAGGCTGGAGGCCTACGTGCGCGAGGTTCGCGGCTTCCAGATGCTCTACGCCGACACCTTCATGACCGAGTCCGAGTTCGAGGCTATGTTCGACCATCGGCTATACGACCGGCTGCGCGACAAGCTGGCTCGAACCAAGGACGCTTTTCCTCGCGTCTATGACAAGATCAATCGAAGTGCTCGAGACTGAGTTTAGCGGGAGACCAGCCGCTAACCTGAGCATCATCTTCCGTCCTGATCAAGTCGGTCTTGGACGGCGGAGTCTTTTAGTCTCAAAATTATTAACTTTTTTGCACAACTTCTGTTTTAATTTCGGTTGCTACAATTTATTTAGTTTTTGCATGCTAGGATTATCTGATATTCTTGATTTGATATTGATGGACTTACTAACAAGGATTGTTGGTTGTTGTTGCTGTCTGGTTTTTAGTGGCAAAAAAATTCATAAATAAATTTCTAAGCAGGTAGCTCTAAAGCATAATTTTGGTTCGTCAACATCTTACGGGACTTATAAAAAATGGGCGCATTCAGCTTATGTGCAGCAAATTGTGTTTGGCCAAATGGGTTACACACCGGTAACTAAGCGGGTTAAACACCGGTGACTAAGCGGGTTACACACCGGTAACTAAGCGGGTTACACACCGGTGACTAAGCGGGTTTAACACCGGTGACTAAGCGGGTTAAACACCGGTGACTAAGCGGGTTTAACACCGGTAACTAAGCGGTTTACACCTGTGACTAACTGGTTTACACCTGTTACTAAAAGGTCTATGCATCAGTGGGGGGGGGTAACTAAACAAGTTACACCTGGAAATGAAAGGATTACACCTGCGTCTAACCTTGTACCTTGAACATTCCAATCGAAACAAATACGTATATTGCAATCTCAACGCTGTCCCATCTATCCAACAACAGTGGGCCCGGATTCTGCTGGTAGTGGAGCAGACCTTCACTCGGCAGGAGTGCCAGGCACACCAGGAGAGCTACTCCCAGCTGCTGCAAGACGGCCGTCGTGCTCTGGTAGTGCGCTGGAAAAGCGAGGTGAGACTCTGATGACATCTTGAGCACACGCTGCACACCCTTTTCAACAGGCATTGGAAACCCGAACTGACGTGGTCGCGTGAAAATCGCCACTGTACCGGCAAGCACACCCTTGCCCTTTGAACACCTGTGGGCCCAGGTACACCCAAGTTGACTGAATTTAGAGACACTCCGTGCCAGGTGCAAAGTTCAAATAATAAATAGAACCACGTAACAAAATTACACCGCAAAAATTAATCAAAGTCTACGCTGACAATTGACAGAGAGCTTATCAGCGATGGCAAATTACTTGCACGTGACTGCTTAAAATCTGACCATACTGCTGCAAGTAGAGCAGTTTGGATAAGTGAAACATTTTAAACAGACCCACCCGAAGGTTACTGCGATATCGAATTTCTCATCGCGGAGTGCGCTGGGTGGCAGATTTCAGTAATTAAAAGCCGATCTCCGGCCGGCAGTGATTGACGGCACGTGCTGCTCAGGCTTTGCTGGGGAGTTGCTAGAGAGATTACCTGGATTAGCTAATCCCCAGAATCACCTCTGCTTGTTGCAGGACGACGAGAACAACAACTTGCTGGGCCGGAAGAGGCGCGTAGTTTCTGCCGAGCAGAAGATCGTGGAGGATCAGGAGCTCCGACGCGAGATGGAGACGTCGCTGATGAATCAGTCTGCTGCGACAAGCGGCGAGGAGCGAGCAGCCGCCACCGAGGCTGGGAGCAGCACACCGGTGCAGTGCTGACTGCAAATGAAATCTTAGCAACTGGTCTTATGGACTGTAGAGCACAGCGAACTTTATTACTTCGTTTAATTTGGACCTTTCAAGAGAATAATGGTAACATTTTTTAGTTCGAGAATAAAAATTTGGAGGTGTTCTGGTATATTGTATGATAGAGAATCGACTCACTCAACTCTCCTCTCTTCTACTATGCGCTACTCTCCCGACTCTACTCTCCTCAACACTATTCTACTCTCCCGAATCTACTCTCCTCTCCTCTCCTCTTCTCTCCTCCACTATACTCTACTCTACTATCTCTACTCTCCTTTCCTCTACTCTACTCTACACTACTCTACTCTACTCTACTCTACTCTACTCTACTCTACTCTACTCTACTCTACTCTACTCTACTCTACTCTACTCTACTCTACTCTACTCTACTCTACTCTACTCTACTCTACTCTACTCTACTCTACTCTATTCTACTCTACTCTACTCTTATTCTCCTCCTCTCCTCTCTTTTCTTCTCCTCTATATTAGTCTTGGGCACAGCAGCATTCAGCAAATAAAATTGCTTGCCTTCAACTGGAAACAATTGACGAAAAGCAACTGAGCCGGTACAGAAAACTGGATATTTGAAAAACTAGATACTATCGCTATATTCAGCGGATCCGATCAGCTTGGCTGCGACTCAAGATCAAAGGACTCAATCGGCAGTTTATTGTATCAGTTAGTTCGTCCCGCTACTCATGCAGCGAGCATTCAAATAAAACAATTTTTTTGCTTGCTCACAAATTCTTTTTGTTGAATCTTTTGTTACAAAATATAAAAAGGACTAAGCCGTTATTTGTTTGCCCACTTTGCATACGGGACTGAACTATCTATCCATTGGCAGTACAAGATTCCATAAATTTATGAGCCTATCCTATAGGAAGCGCTCCCATATCCTACAGATTAAAAACTTGCTCAACGAGTTCGGGCTGCTTTTTGCATTCGAGTCCACCCAGGCATTGACCCCCCCCCCTCTCAATTCTCTCATCGAAGCTCTCGCTGAAATGTTTTCTTTAAAAAAGCTAAGCAAGCCGCATTGAGAATGCACTCAGCAATTCCCATTGTGCTTGGAGAGGATGCAGAAATTTGCAGGGCGCCGCGACACGCATGGGGTCCGTCTGTGTCTATACAGGCGCTTTGAGTTGAGTTTGAAAATACCCCCCCCCCCCGACCGCTTGGAGACTTCTCATGCGAGACTTTGCTGCAGTCTCCCGTCGGCATGTGTTCTTCACCTGCAGGAGGCTGGCGGGGCTGGCGGGGCTTCACACCTGACTGCCTGGCAATCCATGGAGCTCCAGTGAGGTGGAACAGCTTCCAGCAGCCAACGCAGCCTCATCATTGTTATTGTGCTGCAGGCCCACACGCTGGGACCTGGGCAGCTGGCACTGCAAGCAGTGTTGCCAACGCGAGTTCTACTGTGCTGGATTACGTGCTCAAGGCCGCCCGCTGATAGTTTATGTCGATGCTCACAATCTAAGCATAGTTTGCAGACTGAGACTGGCATTGTTGCCTATTTCCACGTCCCCTGCATTGCATCAGCGTCCTGAGCAGAGCCTTTGTTTGAGCTACCACTGGGATTTATGAATTTTCTTGCTACTGATGCAGTCTCGATGGCAGATTAATCGGAGTTAATTCAGTCAAATAAGTCATACTTTTTAAAAATATTTTCTGAAAAAATAGGACTTGAATAATTAAGACGCAAATATTTATCATATGCACACTCGTTCTACTTAGCTAAGTAGGCAACAAGAATGTCAGCTCGCATTGAAGATTATCAACTGCTCATTAAAGTTAGCCAAACGCAATAGCAGGGGATTCCCCATTCAGTTCAGGCCACAACATTACCGCCTGGAAAACATTCTCTCTCTTGCCCCGGCCCCCTTCCAATGTACATGCAGATTCAGCGGCGGCCTGGGGTTGGCTCGCTGCCCCTTGCCCAATTTGAGTGAATCACTCATGACAGTAAAGAAAATTGGTTGGGGAGTCGGGGTTGGCTGTCGGTGGGGTGGGGGCTCAGCCCGGGAATGGGGGAGGGTGGCTGCACGCTCGCTTATCGAGAGAGGCGTGCGCGCTGGCTGGACAATTTTTGTTTATGCACTCCGCGTGTATACACTGCCCGCGTTGCACACACCAACGCTCCAGGAGAATATAAAGGGCTTGTCGGGGACACCGGACCAGCGACTAGAGAAGACAGCGAGCTAAGACTTATCTGTTCTGTTTTGTTTATCGGAATTGGCTGAAGAGCCCCCCTCCGGGTTTGATCGCTTGATATAGATTAGCTGAGAATTACACAAGCCAGCCAGACCCAATTTAGCGAGACCAATTTAATCCGTCTGGTTCCTGCGATTTATCTAATTATAAAATTTTAATTAAAAATGCTGTCTCACGCGCACTACCGACTGGCGGACACAGCAGCTCCCGCTATGCAGCCCGAGAATGGCACTGCTGCCGCCACAGAGCTGGACGAATTCGGCGGTGGCCTCAACGGAGCCGGTGGTGGCGGCATGACAGATCCCGGACCTGCGAATGGGCGTAAGTTTTATGCTGAACTATTTACAGTTTATATTGAATCTGAAAATCTCAGCTAGAGTAGAGAAGCTGGGAATCTACCGTTTTTGTCCAACAACTTTTCTCGCTTACTCATAGTCATACTGAAGTGCTTGTACTCATGCCCTTCTGCTCACCCACAGTGTCTGAACTTCTTTCAATAATAGTTCAGTAAGTTCACCGTGTCTGACCCCCTTCCAGTTCACTGTTCACCCACAATGTCTGACCCCCTTCCAGTTCACTGTTCACCCACAATGTCTGACCCCCTTCCAGTTCACCCATAGTGTCTGATGACCCCCTTACCAATCCACAGGTTCTGACCCCCTTCCAGTTCACCCATAGTGTCTGACCCCTTCCAGTTCACTGTTCACCCACAATGTCTGACCCCCTTCCAGTTCACTGTACTGTTCACCCACAATGTCTGACCTCTTTCCAGTTCACCCATAGTTCTGACCCCCCTTACCAATTCACAGGTTCTGACCCCCTTCCAGTTCACCCATAGTTCTGACCCCCCTTTCCAATTCACACAGTGTCTGACCCCCTTCTGTTCACCAGTGCCTGACCCCCCTTCTGTTCACCCAGTGTCTGACCCCCCTTCTGTTCACCCAGTGTCTGACCCCCCTTCTGTTCACCCAGTGCCTGACCCCCTTGGCCAGGTCTGATTCATAGATTTTGTCAGCAAAATTCAAATGAGATGTGTGCTAAATAACAATAGAATTTATGCTTCACAAGGCAATTTGCTTGTTTTAATGCCATGCATATTGCATTATGTTCTGTCCAGGGCCCCAGACCTTCATTGGCCATAACTATGGCAATAAATTCAGTAAATAATATACTTATGTTTTGTATATACCAACTTAATTTGCAAAATTTATATAAAACAGACCCTTGTGGCAGTAAAGCAGGTATATATTTATAGTTTTGCTTTCGTGAATAATTGTGGCTAGCTGAGGTGGGTGAACCAGTGAGGCATGACTTGTAATCTGGTGGTAGTATGAATCATTTTGACTATTGCAAATGCAAATTATGCATAATCTTTCTTTACTATGCACTATGCTGTGCCTGTGCCCAGTCCACTGCTGGGCGGATCACTTCTGACTGGATGGGGGGGGGTCATAAATCTACTTTTTATCTCACGGAGCAATAAATCTGCTAGTGTCCAATGAGTGCGCCTATGCTAGCACCCTGCTGGTGCCCTCACCTGGCGCCCCTCATATTTCCTAGCACTCTGGCGTCCCGCATATCCCCTGTTGGCGTCCCTCATATCCCCTGTTGGCGTCTCTCTCATCCCCTGTTGGTGTCCCTCATATCCCCTGTTGGCGTCCCTCATATCCCCTGTTGGCGTCTCTCTCATCCCTGTTGGCGTCTCTCTCATCCCTGTTGGCGTCCCTCTCATCCCTGTTGGCGTCTCTCTCATCCCCTGTTGGCGTCTCTCTCATCCCTGTTGGCGTCCCTCTCATCCCATGTTGGCGCCCCTCTCATCCCCTGTTGGCGCCCCTCTCATCCCCTGTTGGCGTCCCTCTCATCCCCTGTTGGCGTCCCTCATATCCCCTGTTGGCGTCCCTCATATCCCCTGTTGGCGTCCCTCAAATCCCCTGTTGGCGTCTCTCATATCCCCTGTTGGCGTCTCTCTCATCCCCTGTTGGCGTCTCTCTCATCCCCTGTTGGCGTCCCTCATATCCCCTGTTGGCGTCTCTCTCATCCCCTGTTGGCGTCCCTCATATCCCCTGTTGGCGTCCCTCATATCCCCTGTTGGCGTCCCTCATATCCCCTGTTGGCGTCTCTCTCATCCCCTGTTGGCGTCCCTCATATCCCCTGTTGGCGTCCCTCATATCCCCTGTTGGCGTCTCTCTCATCCCTGTTGGCGTCCCTCATATCCCCTGTTGGCGCCCCTCATCCCCTGTTGGCGTCTCTCTCATCCCCTGTTGGCGTCCCTCTCATCCCTGTTGGCGTCCCTCTCATCCCCTGTTGGCGCCCCTCTCATCCCATGTTGGCGCCCCTCTCATCCCCTGTTGGCGCCCCTCTCATCCCCTGTTGGCGTCCCTCTCATCCCCTGTTGGCGTCCCTCATATCCCCTGTTGGCGTCCCTCATATCCCCTGTTGGCGTCCCTCATATCCCCTTTTGGCGTCTCTCATATCCCCTGTTGGCGTCTCTCTCATCCCCTGTTGGCGTCTCTCTCATCCCCTGTTGGCGCCCCTCTCATCCCCTGTTGGCGCCCCTCATCCCCTGTTGGCGTCTCTCTCATCCCCTGTTGGCGCCCCTCTCATCCCCTGTTGGCGCCCCTCTCATCCCCTGTTGGCGTCTCTCTCATCCCCTGTTGGCATCTCTCTCATCCCCTGTTGGCGCCCCTCTCATCCCCTGTTGGCGCCCCTCATCCCCTGTTGGCGTCCCTCTCATCCCCTGTTGGCGTCTCTCTCATCCCCTGTTGGCGCCCCTCTCATCCCCTGTTGGCGTCCCTCTCATCCCCTGTTGGCGTCTCTCTCATCCCCTGTTGGCGCCCCTCTCATCCCCTGTTGGCGCCCCTCTCATCCCCTGTTGGCGTCTCTCTCATCCCCTGTTGGCGCCCCTCTCATCCCCTGTTGGCGCCCCTCTCATCCCCTGTTGGCGTCTCTCTCATCCCCTGTTGGCGCCCTCTCCCCGCCCCTGTTGTGTTAGCGCCCTTTACACTCTGGCGCCAGGGTGGGGGCGCCAAAGTGGGGGGTACTAGAGTGGGGGCGGGGCGTCAGGGTGGCGGCGCCATAACCTTGGCGCCCCTCACACTCCCTGAGCGGCTCTTTAGCATATTGACCACATCTCATTTGGCCGAGGGAAATTTGACAAATGACAAACTTTCAACGCGATCTGATCATGCGGTCAGCCCGGTATGTGATGCCCGCACTGATGGTTATTGAGTTAGCAGACCCGCAGCCCTCCTGCAATGTTTGATCGATTGTAGCAATCAAATATCGAGACAATGGGGTCTGCCCAGCCTCTTATTGGCTTCCCCATCTCCGCCATATGATTGTCCTCCCCGTTTTTATTCATGATTGATGCATTTTGCATATTGAATACGTGAGATATTGAGCGCTGAGTTCAGCTGGGCCTGTCTTAACTCCGAGAGTTGTTCGAGTCAGACACGGGAAATCCGAAGTGATTAATCGATTACATTGTCAATTGAGTCGCTTCTGTGGGAACCGCCGGGACAGCATCACATTTATCTCCCATTTTTGGTTGTAACTGCATGGATTAAAATGAGCGAATCGATGAATACTTTGGCATTTTCACTTGGGGATCTGAGTCTTCCTGGGGACCGCGGTGCCATTTGGGATCTCTGATCCTTCATCACGGGGTGTCATTTGGGATCTCTGATCCTTCATCATGGGGTGCCATTTGGGATCTCTGATCCTTCATCATGGGGTGTCATTTGGGATCTCTGATCCTTCATCACGGGGTGTCATTTGGGATCTCTGATCCTTCATCATGGGGTGCCATTTGGGATCTCTGATCCTTCACAGGGTGTCATTTGGGATCTCTGATCCTTCACGGGGTGTCATTTGGGATCTCTGATCCTTCATCACAGGGTGTCATTTGGGATCTCTGATCCTTCACGGGGTGTCATTTGGGATCTCTGATCCTTCATCATGGGGTGCCATCTGGGATCTCTGAGCCTCCATGGTGGTGCCATTTGGGATCTCTGAGAATTCACGGGGTGCCATTTGAGATCTATAATACTTAGTTCCTCCTATCTATGCTTAGGCTGCTGGACAAAAGTAAGACAAAAGGCGAATCAAGGCGAATCTGCACATTCAAATTAAGGAGGAACTTGCAGTCAACTATAAAAATGTCTCCGATTTAGCTCCATCCCCTTCCATTGTAAACTAAATGCAAAATCCCCAAATTTCACCTGCGCTTTTAATGGGGGGGGAGATTGTTGGTTGGTTCGATGGGTTTTGCTCTCAAGGCTGAGGGGGAGCGCGAAGGTGCCCGGGTTAATTGGGGGGGGGGCATTTGGGATCTATGGCTTGGGAACTGCAGCGGCTTAATTAAAAGTGCCCACCCCTGCACCCCCGGCCCTACCAGTCTTCAGAGGGTCTTCAGCCTCCCGTTTCTCCTCCTCATCTCCCCTTTCTTCCCCACGGCGGCCGCCCTTCCTCTTCATCGCGAAGAACGAGGGGGCAGGGAAGGCATTAGCGGCTTAATTGCCAAGGGGTGTTGGTATTTGTCCTGCGGCTCGCCTGCGGAGGAGTCGAGCTTATTTTTAAAGCGAAAGGAAATAATAATATATGGAGCGGGTGAAACTCGATGGGGAGTTAATATTTGCCTCTGCATATTTAATAAACTCTTGGCCCGATGATTGAGGCTGGACCGGTGGGCCTTAATTAAAAACTTATTTATCCCCTCCGCTGCCACCATCTGATCCCCTTGCTGCCGCACCTGGTTAACATAAACTGCAGTTCGCGGACATCGCTGCATACTGCAGGGAAGGATGAGGCGCCCCCCAGCGGCAGTGCAGTTTGTATGCTCAGTTTGCAATCAGCTGGCTCACAGGGGATCGGGGGATTAATAAAAGTCCGACAATCCTGCAGCAGCCGCTGGGGATTTGCAGATGATTCTGAATTTCTGAGTATAGCGATGACTTGCATGTACAAAATTCGTTTATTATCGGATTAGCAATAGCGCTGGGATTTCGGCTTTGGGATTCCCGCGGCGTGCATGTTTTAATGCTCCATTTGAGGCTGGCTGTATAGAAAGTATTAAAAATGAAAAGGTAATATAGGGATTATACCTGGTAATTCTATCAATTACAGCCATGCCCTGACTAGCAGGCCTGTCTGCTTGCATACAGCATGTTTAAGGAAGAACAAGCGTGCTGCAGCTGAAGCGGGAGCCCACAGCCGGCCCTAATTCAGAACTGGGCCAGACGGAGGCTGAATTTATCGATTGCAGGTTGCAATTTAAAACTTTTGCGCACAAGACGGACCGGTGTAGACTTGGAAATTTAAGGCAAATTTGCCCTACGCAAATGGCTGCGGCGGCGGTTCTCCCACAAGGCCAAATCCCTAAAGAAGAAAATCAGCTGAGAGCACAGGATGCCATGTAGTCTAGCTGGCTTGCCAGGTAACTAAATTAAAAATTATATAATGAATGATGTTAAGGTGAAAAGAACAGTCAACAATGGCGAAAAGCGAAAATTGCCTCCTACAGTTGCCACTCTCAGGCCAGCGCAGGCGCAGGCAGCGGTTAACAAGTTAACAACTAGCAGCAGCCGGTGCTGAAGCAATTATTGGCCCAATTTGCTGCTGCTTTTCGCCACCAAGGCAAACAAAAACGCAAGCGGACTCGTGGGGGGGGGGCAGGCAGGCAAAGCAGGCCAGTCGCAGAAAGAAGCTGCGTGCATTGGATTAGGAGCTTAGGGATAAGGTAGGGCAGCTATTTTCTAAGTCCTGAATACGATGGGAGCCCCCTTAGCTGGACCCGTTTCCCTTTCCAATAACCAATCCAACCAAACCAATGAATTGAGAGCGCTGAGCTGACTGACGACTGCTTGCTGGACTGGATTTGCAGGGTGGGGTCTTGAAGGAGGGTGGCTGGGGTCGTCATTTAATTGCGATTTGACCAGTTTGTTTACCCGACTTGGTCTTGGGCTGGGGTGGCTTTGGTTCGCCTGTTGTGTGTTGGCTTGATGGTCTGGAGAACCCCCCCCCCTCAAGCCCCGCAAATCCACAAACATAGAGGGAGGGGGTGAAGGAGGACACATCACAATTGCAGAGCTATTAATTAGGCCTGTTTATTCTGCCATCAGCCAGCCAGCCGTCCCCGAGTCTGAGCAAACAGTTGTGATAAAATGAATTTTGTCGCCTTTAATAGGGGGCCGGGTTGGCTTATTCTGTACGCGGCGGGCTAATTAATTGCTTCGCGCCAATGTACACTAAGTCAGTGTACACGCATTCACGCGAGTGTACATTGGATAAGCCTTATCAATCTATACAGCTCCGTCAGCTCGTAACAGCGCGCGCTTGCGAGAGAAATTTTAAAAGTTCCTCAAAGTCGGCCGTTGACGAAGCATAGATTACGCTTTCTAGGCTCGAACTTACGAAGCAGCTTATGCGAGAAAAATCGCAAGTCAAGGAGGAGGACTGGACTGGGTAGGACCGAACAACAGCCAAACCAGAGCCTTGTCTTTCTCCTGTCTCACTCCCCGGGAGCCTAATGATGCTAATTAAAAATTTCGTAGGAGTCAGCGGCTTAGGTTTGGTAGGCTGGACGCCAGTGAGCGAGGTTAATAAAGCAGGGCTACTGGGAAAGAGGCCTCGGCCTGTGGGAGGGGAGTGGGGAGGCCAGCGGACGGGAGGTCAATACTTAATTAGACACAGAAGGGCTGCTTCTCCCATCTCCCAACCCCGGCGCTCCTCGCCTCCCCAAATCTTCTCCGTTGCTCCTCCCAATCTTGGCCATCGGGCCGAGACGTGTGTCTTAATTGATGTCGAAATAATTGCATGAAATGCTACAGATTGGGATTGGGGCGACACAGATGAGCGCGAGGGAAATGAGAGGGAGAAACAGGAGAGAGAAAAGTGGAGTTTTCTTCTGCTCCCTTCCTGCAAGAATTCTCCCAAACCGAAGGCCTCCAAATCCTCTATTGCTTACTTCCTTTTGCCAACCTCATTTGCCTCTCGACTCTCACTCTCCTCTTGCCTCCCCAATTCTCCCCTTTTTCTTATATTTTTTCTCCACTCTCTCTTTACTTTCAATTACTTTCTCGCCGCCCAGTTGCAAGCCCGACCGTCCGTGTAATTAATGTTTCCAACTGCCCCCCCCCCGAGTCCCCTCTTGACGTCTCCACACTTCTCTCCCGCTGGCCTCCGCTCTCCGACCCTCTCTCGGCTGCTGCTCTATTTTTTACGCAGACCCCCCTCACCTTCGGTTTCTGCCATCCATCCTAGGAGAGTCTCCTCTGCTACCTGACTGTGCGCTGCAGCCTCTTTCAAATTAACGCAATTAGTATCAGGTTACGCAGGCGAAAGTCGGGAAGGCGACGAGGCGCGCGCAGATAAATGAGCGAATAGGGGGGGGGTGTTTGTACGAGGGCCGGGCGAGTGTCAGGTGGGAGTGGGAGGCAGGGGAGACGCACAGGGGCAAACTTAAAAACACAACCAGCTGGATAGGCGGAGGACAGCCGCCGGAAAATTGCTTCAATTACAGCTTCTGCATAATTCCCCCCCCTCGCCCGCGATGGCCTGCTTCTTCTCTTCTTGTGCCTCTTTTTGCTTCGTAATTTGCCTGCGTCATTCTCTGCCTTTTTATTCTCTTTATCCTGATGTCCTGGGATAATTATTATTCCTCACATTTCCACTGTTTGCCCCAGCGAAATCGAAAGCTCCTATGCTTGAGCCTGCATGCAGATGCCCTGTACTTTACGAATGTAAACATCTGCAGGAGGGCTTCGGGCACCCTGGTGCTCGCACTCATACGCATGCTCACACAGGGTGTACAACAGCCCTGAATTTCATGTACACTCTCTGTGACTTGGGGGTGGGCCCTCATGTAGCCGTGGATCACACGACAACCCACCAGACGCGAGTCGTATGCGCTTACCACTGAGCTGCTCGGCCCCCAATCATGTACTATCATGTACTATCATCTACTATCGTGTTATCATGTACTATCATGTACTATCATGTACATCATGTACTATCATGTACTATCATGTACTAAGGATCAACAGAAACTCCCAACGCCTCCACCCCCGCAGGCCACCCAGCGCACCACACGGCCGCCGTGATGTCGATGTCAGCCGGAGTGGCCTGGTGCGCGGGCTGCGGCTGCCAGATCACCGAGCAGTTCCTGCTGCAGGCCGTCGACCGCTGCTGGCACACCCGCTGCCTGAAGTGCTACCAGTGCGGCTGCGCCCTGTGCGACCTGGGCGACTCCTGCTACTCGCGCGGCGGCATGATCCTGTGCAGGAATGACTATCTCAAGTGAGTTGGCGGCCTGCTCGAGAGAGGGTGAGGAGTTGAGAGCAAGAGACGGAGGGAGAGGGAGGCTGAGAAAGTAAGTGCACAAACGGAAGGCACAAGGTCTAATAAGAGAAAGACAAATAGGAGAGAGAAAAGCCTAGTTTGACTACCGTCTACCGATATGTATCGTAGTTAACTAGTGAAGCAGGCGAATTCAATTCGAATCCCAGTTTTGCGTACAGTTTTATTCTCAGGCCGCACGCACTCAGATCCTCAAATCGAATTTCAATCCCAAAGTCAGAGTGGAGCAGCAGCATAAAAGGGGTGAGAGAAGGCAACTGTTGGGTGGGCCCTGAGCAAATGGATGATGGAGTTAGGCTGAACGCGGGAGTCAGATAAAGCTCCGCATATAAGTGAATTCCGAGAAAACTCCCCTCTCAGCTACGTGACATGTTTTGATGGAGCTCGCGGCGGAGGGAGGCTGGGGGATGGAGCAAGGCCTTCCCGGCAATTAACTTTAATGATGCCTGCCCGGCCATTGACTCGCGTATAAATTGGGTGTATAAAATGTATGTCTATCGCAACCGAGGCCTAATTGCCCGCGTAATAATTACGCTAATTATATTAGAACCCGTATATATATATATATATATGTGTGCATATATATAAAATTCAGGCCTGCCCCAGCCCCAGCCTGCCCTGCTGGTAATTTTGCTGATGACTTCGTTGTGTGCCGTGTGTGGGTGGGGGCTGAGAGGCTGAGCTGGTGGGTGCGTTATCTCGCCACCGCAATAATGGCCCCCGGGCCGCCCAGCGCCCCCTCGATTGCTGATAACGGGCCCTGCAATCTTCAATTCGGTCTATTGTGTGATTTATTTGTTCTACCTGCAACGCTGCAATAGGCTGGGCGCAATCTTTTTTAGAATTATACAATATCTGATTATATCTGTTTTGAGTGAGATATCCGTGCAATCAGGCCTTTCCGGGAAAAAACTATTTTAAGTGCTCTCCTGAAGTATAACAACAAACAGCTGTTCCTTCTGGCCAATTAATTTATTTTATCAGTTATCCGCCATAAATCTTTGCAATTTTCCTTAGCCCCCCTCCCCACCCCACACTCCACTAGCCGATTTTTCATAGTCGCATTGTCATGAAAATGCGTAAATGGCACGTAATTTCCAAGGCATTTTATGTGTCCTCTAACCGTTCGCAAAATAAATTAGTCTGACTATTGTAACAGCGCTAATAAATAAAAGGCTCATAAAAAGTAACTTTGGGCAAGACTTTCAAGCACAAATAAAGCTCATCTGATGAGACCCTAGCACAGCCCAGCCGCCCCAAGCCCCTCCCCGATAAGATCCTAACACAACACAGCCACCCCAAACCCCTCCCCGATAAGATCCTAACACAACACAGCCACCCCAAACCCCTCCCCGATAAGATCCTAACACAACACAGCCACTCCAAACCCCTCCCCGATAAGACCCTAACACAACACAGCCACCCAAACCCCTCCCCGATAAGATCCTAACACAACACAGCCACCCCAAACCCCTCCCCGATAAGATCCTAACACAACACAGCCACCCCAAACCCCTCCCCGATAAGACCCTAACACAACACAGCCACTCCAAACCCCTCCCCGATAAGACCCTAACACAACACAGCCACCCAAACCCCTCCCCGATAAGATCCTAACACAACACAGCCACCCCAAACCCCTCCCCGATAAGATCCTAACACAACACAGCCACCCCAAACCCCTCCCCGATAAGACCCTAACACAACACAGCCACTCCAAACCCCTCCCCGATAAGACCCTAACACAACACAGCCACCCAAACCCCTCCCCGATAAGATCCTAACACAACACAGCCACTCCAAACCCCTCCCCGATAAGACCCTAACACAACACAGCCACCCAAACCCCTCCCCGCTAAGACCCTAACACAAAACAGCCACTCCAAACCAATCCCCTCAGACGCTTGTAAAATCAACCAACGCACAACCTCATCGATTCTTCAGGATGTTCGGCAGCCAAGGCACCTGCTTCGGCTGCTCGTCGCCCATTTCCGCCACTGAGTTCGTGCTGCGATCCCACAACAAAGTTTACCACGTGAATTGCTTTGTCTGCTCGCACTGCCACTCGCAGCTGCAGCCGGGGACCGCTACGCCATCGCCAACGGCCTGCCAGTCTGCGAGGGTGACTTCCCCAAGGTTTTTGGCGCACAGCAGCAGCAGCAGCCGGCTGGGCAAGCGACAACCGGCAACAAGCGTGGCGGCGGCAAGAAAAAGCAGCCAACGCAGAAACAACAACAACAGCAACAACAGCAACAACAACAACAGCAGCAGTCAGCAGCCAATCAGAGCGGGCAATTGCAGTCAGTTTGCTAGTCTACTGTTCCCGCACTGAGTCAGATTCACCTCTCAAAAAAGGCGGACTGAAGCCCACCCTGTCATGCACGCCATAGCAGGCTGCAGCACGATAAAGGCTTGGCGTGGGCCAATCAGAGAGCAAAAACTGACTGAAAATGCGCTTTTTGAAAGTGATTGTTGACTTTGCTAAGAGCACTTCATTCCCCGATAAAGCTTACTGTAAGATTTTGTATACCGTACACTGTATCTCCACCACTCGCCATGTACACAATGGACTCAAAACCCTTGTACCGAAGCTGTTAATTGTCTTATTCTTACCAATTAAATTCTCCTTATAATTTGCCTCCTTTGTTAACTCTGTTCGCTCGAGGCGCAAGGAGCTTGTCCTATCTGTACATATATTTGTTCGTGTTGACTTTGTGCTAATTATGTAGGTCTAAATTTATAAAAAAAATCGGTTTAGTACAAGGCGTAATTCGTGTTTTATGAATACAACGTACGTAAACTCATTGTTTTGTCTTTTTTGGCATGCTCTGCCTAGTTGATGTAAAAAGATAAAATATGTTTCCTCTTCTACATCGATCATTTATTAGTTGCCTGTTTTTCGCAATATCGCGTTTCAATTGGTAAATTTGCAAGGGAAATTTCAGATTAATAATCATCTTTTTGAGCTTTCGAGCCTCGCAAACTTGTTGCGCATTATTTTCTTCGCTCATTAACATGTTATTAGAGCAAATACACAAATACAGTAGCGAATCGCGATTGAATTTCAGATTGGATGAAAACATTTTTTCTTGCACTAAATGTTATTTTAGTTGTTGATAATGGCCATTGAAGAGCCATACAATCAATCTAGCACAACACAGCCACCCCAAACCCCTTAGCCGATAATACCCTAGCACAGCATAGCTACCCCAATACCCTGCCCGATAAGACCCTAGCACAATAGCCAACCAAACCCCTCCCTGATAAGACCCTAGCACAACACAGCCACCCCAAACCCCTCTCCGATAAGACGCTAGCACAACACAGCCACCCCAAACCCCTTCCCCGATAAGACCCTAACACAACACAACCACCCCAAACCCCTTCCCCGATAAGACCCTAGCACAACACAGCCACCCCAAACCCCTTCCCCGATAAGACCCTAACACAACACAACCACCCTCAAACTCCTCCCCGATAAGATCCTAGCACAACACAGCCACCCAAACTGCTCCCCGATAAGACCGTAGCACAACACAACCAACCCTAAACTCCTCCTTGATAAGGCCTTGTGCACAGCCCAGTCACCCCATTTACGACGCTAGCACATAACAGGCACACCAAACCCCTGTCCGATATGACCATTACACAGTCCACTACCCGAAACCCTCTCCGATAGCAAAGCCCAGCCAACAAAAAACTTTTTCAAAGAACTTCACATGTATATCGTTCCAGTCGAACAAAAACTTTCAAGAATAGCCATTAGCCATCCCTCATCTTGTTTGCTTTACAATAAAGTTCAAGCAAACTGGTTTTACCAGACAGCAATTTCTTGCAGGCTTAATAAAGCTGTATTTAAGCAATCTGCAACGCGACTAATTGATTGTTTAATTAGCTTTCCTTTCACCCTTTCTTTATTAATTGGCTAATCCAATTTGTATTGAGTCCACTCTCGGGGACGAGTACTGACCCGCAGTGCAAGGCTCTTTAGCAGAAGAGGAAGGCAATTCAGTCAGTCTCAACCTTGCCTTTTGCCCCATGTATCTAACTCTGCAGTGTGTGCAGTGTGATAATATTTACCAGAAGACAAACGCTAATTAGAGAGTAAGGGAGAGAAAATGCGAGACCCAGAGCAGACTGATGACAGGGGTGGAGCTCGCTAATATCTACTATAGCTAGCAGTCACACAATCAGCCTGTGAGTCCACCTGCGATTCAGCCGAGCTCCTGCTCATGCCCCTGTTCAACAATACAACGTTAGCACAAGTCACTCTCTGGTCTCTGCCTTCCTCTCCACACTTTACTCTATTCTCCTTTTCTCTAATCTTCTCTCCTCTCCTCTCTTCTCTCTCTTTCCCGCCATCTGCCATCAGTCTCTTCTATGATTAACTCCATTTATCGCACTCCTGCATGCGTCCTCGATATTCTACCCTCTCATCTGCTCCCACTCTCTCACAGTTCTCGCATTTCACACTTTATTGACCCAACAAAATTTGTTCACTTACTCTGGTTTGTTCTCAAATGGCCTTAATTGCCGAACAATCTGCTGCAAAGAATCCACCCACACACGGCGATGGTGCAGTGAGAATTCGCGTTTGGAGCCAATTTACTCATCTGCACCAGGACATTGTCTCAGTGACACTACCAGTGACTATTCAGTGACTATTCAGTGGCCATCCAATGACACTCGCAGTGACTATTCAGTGACTATTCAGTGACTATTCAGTGACTATTCAGTGACTATTCAGTGACTATTCAGTGACTATTCAGTGACTATTCAGTGACTATTCAGTGACTATTCAGTGACTATTCAGTGACTATTCAGTGACTATTCAGTGACTATTCAGTGACTATTCAGTGACTATTCAGTGACTATCCAGTGACACTCGCAGTGACTATTCTGTGACGCTCGCGCATCCAAACGTCAGTTTTGGGGACAAAACCTACATGAAGTTTTTGCTGTCGTTAAAAAGCCAACAATATTTTTAAAAGCAGAGGGTCTTGAAAGCTCGCCGCAGAATGGTTAAAGCATCCGAACAGAGCCGGTGAGCATCCCGCGTGTGAGAGGAATCGAGGGAGAGAGAGAGTGGGGGGAAGTGGAGGAGAGGAACCTGTTAATTACTCAAGCAGAGCGGATTAAAAACCCATTAGCACTGGGGTCTCTCGGAACGCCTTTGATTGGCATTAGCATGAGGCCTAAGAGCAGGCGAAAGGCCTTTTAGCATTGTCGAAAATGCGTCACAGCCTTCATAGAGGGGCGAAGGAAGGAGAGGGGAGTCGGGCAGATATGGGAGAGCGGGCTGTGCGAGCCGCGGCCCAAGTTAATGCATTTGCGAACGGCCAACCCCAAATCCCCTGTTTTCACAGCAAACAGGCAATCATATATTATATGTATGCCGCAGCACCCCTAATGGCACCCCCGGTGTTTGTGTTAGTTACAGCTGTCAGCCCGGCCACTGCAGCCTCCCCATCCGGGATATTGGATCCGCAATGCGGAACCGGGCATGGTGGCAAGGGAGAAATGAGATGAAGTTGTCTTTCGTGGCCTTCAAATTCAAACTGCGGACCATAGGCGGGATTGGGGGGGGCAATTTTCTGCAGCACGGTTACGGCGTGGGATAAAAATCCCCTCGCATCCATCCTGAATCCCCCCTCCGATGTCAAGAATTCAGGAAGGGCGGGCGTGCACAGAAAAGTCTTTAGGGAAGAGAATGGGCTGAGAGTGTGGGAGGCAGAGTCTTGAGTCGCTGGAGTGAGATGGCTGGGGGGGTCGGGTCGATTTTTTATTCTCCCACTCAAACCAGCCCTTCCCACTTTGAGGACGGCGCCCGGAAGTGCCTAATTGCCTTTGCCAATTCAGCGGAAGTCGCTTTTGGATTTTTTTCCTGACTCAACTTCCTAAGGGGATACGGCGCTGTCGTGTTGGGTGGCGATATTCAAGAGTTCAATATCAGTGGGATACAACTCCAGTAATTCTATTTTGGCATATGAAAGCTTCAGGGAACTGTCGAATTTGGGAATCAACGGATTCGGATTTTGCAGACTAAAAGCAATGCGCGATCCTGACAGTCAGATAGAGGCACATTTGCTTGGCCGCGGTGATGTTTGAACAGGCCTTTTTAAAAGATAATATCTGCATTAGTTAAGCATCTAAACAGCCTGCAGTAGATTGTTTGGATTTATCCGGCTTTTTCATGCAAACTGTTTGTTATAATTAAACAAATCGCGGCCGTGATGCGGTTGCCTTGTTTATTAATCTGCTGCTTGGTGACAGTCTGGGGAGTCAATCGAGCTGCTCTGTATCCGGGCTGCGATGGGGAGAGGGGAGAGAGAGGAGAGATGGGATAGAGGAGAGAGGGGAGACAGGGGAGAGAGGGAATAGAGGTAAGAGAGGAGAGAGGAGAGACGGGAGAGAGGGGAGAGAGGGAATAGAGGGAAGAGAGGAGAGAGGGGAGAGAGGGGATGGGGAGAGGGGAGAGAGAAGATGGAGGGGAGAGAGGGGAGAGAGGGGAGATAGGGGATAGAGGGGATAGAGGGGAGACAGGGGAGAGAGAGTAGAGAGGAAAGAGAGGAGAGAGAGAAGAGAGAAGAGAGGAGAGAGGAGAGAGGAGAGAGGGTAGAGAGGGGATAAAGAGGGGAGGGGGGAGAGGAGAGTGGAGAGAGAGGGGATAGAGGGGGGAGGGGGATAAAGAGGGGAGAGAGGGAGAGAGGGGAGAGGGGAGACAGGGGATTGAGGGAAGAGGGGAGAGGGGAAGAGAAGGTTAGCCGGGACTTTCTTAGTGCAAGAGGTGCTGACGATTCAGGATTTAATAAACTTCTCCGAGCTGAAACCTGAAAGCTGATTTGAACTTGGAAAAAGCATAAATGGATGAGTAAATGTAGAAATGGGACTGAGGCTTGCAGTATTCAGAGCTGGAGGCATGGAGTGAAGTCGGCGAGAAGGGTGCGGAGCGCAGGAGGCAACAGCAGAAGGCTCAGGTCAGCCTGGACAAGCAAGACGTGACATTTGCTGTCAAGCTTGGCCTGAGCCTTCAAACTCAAAATCTCAATGGCCACAATTTTTTCTTGAATGTTCAAAAAACTGGCGCAGCAATTAAGAAAGAAAATTAATTAATTGCTAATGCCTCTTTCCTGGGCTGTGCCGGTCAGGCCGAGCTGACAGCCGCGCGTGCCTGCCTGACAAAAGGGGTGCAGAGCGCAAAAAAGCATAAATAATTATGTGTATGCGTAGATGAAAATGCAATTCAATTTTGCCTTCTGCGCGATTAATTCTATCTTTCTCTCTGGCTGTCTTTTGTATTCCAACATCAATTTCTTCCATCTGGGAGGCAGGGAGGGCTGCCCGCGATTGTTGCTGGGTATCGGCCTGGTACTCTATTCAATTGAATGTGCTCGACATTGTTTGGCAAACTCGAAACGTAATTAATTTTTTCCAAGGCAGGTGGATGCAGAGAGCGCGAAAGATTTGGCATTTTTCTCTGCTTGCTTTTTGGAGTCGAGTCATGGAAAATGGAATTGAGATTCCAGCTGGGACTCGCTGCCCCATTGGTTGCTCAGCTGGGAGAGGACCTGGGACTCATCTGAGAGAGAGTTTCTGGAAATCTTCTGGAATTCCCAACTGCTACTCAAGGTAAATTCGCTCAGCACCAGAGATTCTCCGTTGGAGATTCCCCTCCCCCCAGATTCTCCACGGGATTTACCTTTGAGATTCTCGTCCGAGACTCTTCTCTGATTCTTTCCCCACAAAAATATCCCCCATAGAAATTCTCCCTTGTTATTAGAAATCACCCCTCATAGAAACCCCCACCCATAGAAATCCCCCCATAGAAATCCCCATAGAGACCCCCACCCATAGAAATCTCCCCATAGAAATCCCCATAGAAACCCCCACCCATAGAAATCCCCCATAGAGACCCCACTCATAGAAATTCTCCCTCATAGAAATTCTCCCCTGCCATTAGAATTCTCCCCCCATAGAAGCCCCCCAGCCATAGAAATTTTCGCCTATAGAAATTCTCCTCCCCAGAATTCTCCCCCTGGAATTTCCGCTTCAGGTTCTCTCTCTACATTCTCCACCGAGATTCTCCCTTACTGAGAAAAACCTCATAGATCCTCATTCCGAGGCACCAACTTGAGATTCTCTCTCCCATGAGATCTCTTAATGCAGACATTCCCCCCCCCCACTCTGAGTAGCGATAAGTTTTCGAGACTCTCCGTCGCCCACCAACCATGCATCAATCTTCTACCTGCTAATTAGCAGTAATGAGGCGGACCACAGGCAATTTAGCTAAGTAGTGGCCGGTGCCGTGTCGTCTCCAGAGTCGGATTTGAGAGCCGCGCGGCCCGGGCCAGATTTGCAATTAAAACAATTGCCTTCAACCACCCCCCCAGCCCGTGCAATCACAATCACAAAGTATATCAGCGCAGATAGGGCGGGCCGCAGCCGTGCGCATTAAATAAATTGAAGCCCCAGCCCCCATCAAGCTGAGTGAGGCAATTCTTTTTAAAACTTTTGATTTGCCGCGCGCCGCCCGTCCCCCCATGCGAGAGGCTGCAATTTAATTAAAAATAATTAATTGTCCCACTCCGCGAGCCGGTAGGTCAGTAGTATAGTCCGGTCTAGTAGTACGAGTGGTAGAAATGTTTACAATATTCAGGGACGGTTGGATGCCTTGGATGTCTGGATTGGAAAGCGGTACAATATAAGGAGGCCTTCCAAATTGTTCAAACAAGACTACAAGAGATACGAGCGTAGCTGGTAGCTTGCGCTCTAAAATTTGAAGACATTTAAACTTTAATTTTTTTATTCAGCTAAGCAAGGAGCGGCAGCTAAAGATATATTAAAGATCTTTAAACATCTCCTGGAGGAAAGAGGCAAAAATGAAGAGGGGAGAGAGGAGAGATGAGAGGGGAGAGAGAAGAGAGGAGAGAGGAGAAAGGAAAGAGGAGAGAGTAGGGAAGAGAGACCAGAGGGGAGAGAGGAGAGTGGAGAGGAGAGAAGAGACAAGAGAAACGTTCGCTGACCCCAGAGCTAGAGAAGCAGCATTGTCAAGTGCCGGCTTCCAGTCCGGGTGGGCAGCAAAAGAGGTCCTGGCAAAAACTGACAGCTATAAAAAGCCAGACTCAAATAAGAACGCGTGCTGTTGTGGACAGAAAAATTTAATTAATACCCTCCTCTCCCCTTGCCGAGGCGTGTTTTGTTTTTGCATACATTGTTTGGCTTTGGGCGGGCAGCCCCCGCGCTCAACTGCCGCCCTCAGCAGCTGATTTAGCTAACTTGTCAATTATTTAGCATTTAATTTATTTAGCCGGAGGGGCGGCTTAAGCGATTTTAACTTTATTGCTGAGTCCCTCCCTGCAGGTTTCTCTACTTAATAATTTATGCACTTTAATTTCGTCAGCTGGGGGGGGGGCGGTAGGCATGGGCTGTGCTAAACCCGCCCAGCCTGATACGGCCCAATTTGACTAGCTTGGGCATATCAAAACATTTCGCCTAATTACACAGTCAGTCACTTTTTTATGCCCTGGGTTGTATAAACTGCAGAGCGGAATGATGGGGGTTACATGACCATTATTTATTAGACATCATTGCGTAATATTTGCGATTATGGCGAGCTCAGAGTTGAACTCAGTGTTTTAGATATTGCTGTTACAGCTTACTGATTACTGCTGATCTACAGATCTAGAAGAAGCATGATCTAGAAATCAAGAGGAAGCATGATTTAGAGATCTAGAGGAAGCATGATCTAGAGATCTAGAGGAAGCATGATCTAGAGATCTAGAGGAAGCATGATCTAGAGATCTAGAGGAAGCATGATCTAGAGATCTAGAGGAAGCATGATCTAGAGATCTAGAGGAAGCATGATCTAGAGATCTAGAGGAAGCATGATCTAGAGATCTAGAGGAAGCATGATCTAGAGATCTAGAGGAAGCATGATCTAGAAATCAAGAGGAAGCATGATCTAGAGATCTAGAGGAAGCATGATCTAGAGATCTAGAGGAAGCATGATCTAGAGATCTAGAGGAAGCATGATCTAGAGATCTAGAGGAAGCATGATTTAGAGATCTAGAGGAAGCATGATCTAGAAATCAAGAGGAAGCATGATCTAGAGATCTAGAGGAAGCATGATCTAGAGATCTAGAGGAAGCATGATCTAGAGATCTAGAGGAAGCATGATCTAGAGATCTAGAGGAAGCATGATTTAGAGATCTAGAGGAAGCATGATTTAGAGATCTAGACGAAGCATGATCTAGAAATCAAGAGGAAGCATGATCTAGAGATCTAGAGGAAGCATGATCTAGAGATCTAGAGGAAGCATGATTTAGAGATCTAGACGAAGCATGATCTAGAAATCAAGAGGAAGCATGATCTAGAGATCTAGAGGAAGCATGATCTAGAGATCTAGAGGAAGCATGATCTAGAGATCTAGAGGAAGCATTATTTAGAGATCTAGAGGAAGCATGATTTAGAGATCTAGACGAAGCATGATCTAGAAATCAAGAGGAAGCATGATCTAGAAATCAAGAGGAAGCATGATCTAGAGATCTAGAGGAAGCATGATCTAGAGATCTAGAGGAAGCATGATCTAGAGATCTAGAGGAAGCATGATCTAGAGATCTAGAGGAAGCATGATTTAGAGATCTAGAGGAAGCATGATTTAGAGATCTAGACGAAGCATGATCTAGAAATCAAGAGGAAGCATGATCTAGAGATCTAGAGGAAGCATGATCTAGAGATCTAGAGGAAGCATGATCTAGAGATCTAGAGGAAGCATGATTTAGAGATCTAGACGAAGCATGATCTAGAAATCAAGAGGAAGCATGATCTAGAGATCTAGAGGAAGCATGATCTAGAGATCTAGAGGAAGCATGATCTAGAGATCTAGAGGAAGCATTATTTAGAGATCTAGACGAAGCATGATTTAGAGATCTAAAGGAAGCATGATCTAGAAATCAAGAGGAAGCATGATTTAGAGATCTAGAGGAAGCATGATCTAGAGACCTAGAGGAAGCATGATCTAGAGATCAAGAGGAAGCATGATCTAGAGACCTAGAGGAAGCATGATCTAGAGATCTAGAGGAAGCATGATCTAGAGACCTAGAGGAAGCATGATCTAGAGATCTAGAAGAAGCATGATCTAGAGATCTAGAGGAAGCATGATCTAGAGATCTAGAAGAAGCATGATCTAGAGATCTAGAGGAAGCATGATCTAGAGATCTAGAGGAAGCATGATCTAGAGATCAAGAGGAAGCATGATCTAGAGATCAAGAGGAAGCATGATCTAGAGATCTAGAGGAAGCATGATCTAGAGATCAAGAGGAAGCATGATTTAGAGATCTAGAGGAAGCATGATTTAGAGATCTAGAGGAAGCATGATCTAGAGATCTAGAGGAAGCATGATTTAGAGATCTAGAGGAAGCATGATCTAGAGATCTAGAGGAAGCATGATCTAGAGATCAAGAGGAAGCATGATCTAGAGATCAAGAGGAAGCATGATCTAGAGATCTAGAGGAAGCATGATCTAGAGATCAAGAGGAAGCATGATTTAGAGATCTAGAGGAAGCATGATCTAGAGATCTAGAGGAAGCATGATCTAGAGATCAAGAGGAAGCATGATCTAGAGATCAAGAGGAAGCATGATCTAGAGATCTAGAGGAAGCATGATCTAGAGATCAAGAGGAAGCATGATTTAGAGATCTAGAGGAAGCATGATTTAGAGATCTAGAGGAAGCATGATCTAGAGATCTAGAGGAAGCATGATCTAGAGATCTAGAGGAAGCATGATTTAGAGATCAAGAGCAAGTACGATCTAGAGATCTAGACAGAAACTCGATACAGAGATCAAGCGATCCGGTGGTTACGCAAGGGAGAAACTCAGTCTTGATCTGGAGAAATCTAGAGATCCAGATATCAAGGAAATGGACCTAGACGTCTGGAAGAAAAGGTGATCTAGAGTTGTATACAGGAGGAAAGCAGGCATCTAAAGGCCTATAACTACCAGTGCAAGGTAAACTCGATAAACTAAGGAAATCCTTACATGCACATGGTTTTATTTGGCAAGCAGAGCAGTCGCCCCCCCCCCACTCAAATTTCAGTAAAACTCCAAGCACTGAGCTGCCTGTACCACAGGTGTGCAAGTGCCCGGCCCAGCCCGTGTGAAAGTGGAGGGTGACGCGGCTTAGCCCCGTGTAAGTAGCCCCCCCCCTCGCCCGAGCTGTTGAGGAGTTCTTGCCCGGCAAGTGAAGGCAGTCAAACAGAACTATAACAGCTGTTGATTTTGGCGAAGTGTGCTCTGGGGGGTATTGTGTGCTCACGTGCAGCTTAGGGTGGATGAGGCATGAGCTGCATAAACTCAAGAAAACAGAACAGCTGTAGAGTGCTACGAGCGTATGGGAAAACATGTGAATGGAAAATGAGAACGTGTTTTGAGAATAATGGACAGATTTCGATTTCGATATCAACAGTTGCTTTGCGATTGTGAGATCTGCTTCGGGTTTGCGATTACAGTGACACTTAAACTGTTGTCTTGCAGGGTGGAGGCTGGGGCTCTGTCTGTTTGCTCATCTATCGGGATCAAGTGAGCTCAGCATAAAATGGAGCTTGGCAATCTAAAAAGCAAAGTCTGGATTGCTCACTTTTAAAAATTCTTTGCAGCATAGAAAAAGAAGTAATTGAAGGGAGTGCTAGAAAGGAGTGGTCTAGATCTCTGAATCTCTAGATCATGCTGCCTTTAGATCTCTAGATCATGCTGCCTTTAGATCTCTGAATCTCTAGATCATGCTGCCTTTAGATCTCTAGATCATGCTTCCTTTAGATCTCTGAATCTCTAGATCATGCTTTCTATTGATCTATAGATCATGCTTCCTCTAGATCTCTACATATAGAGAGGAGTGCTAGAAAAGAGTGCTAGAAAGAGTGCTAGAAAGAGTGCTAGAAAGAGTGCTAGAAAAGAGTGCTAGAAAGAGTGCTAGAAAAGAGTGCTAGAAAGAGTGCTAGAAAAGAGTGCTACAAAGGAGTGCTCTAGATCTCTGAATCTCTAGATCATGCTGCCTTTAGATCTCTGAATCTCTAGATCATGCTGCCTTTAGATCTCTAGATCATGCTTCCTTTAGATCTTGAATCTCTAGATCATGCTTTCTATTGATCTATAGATCATACTTCCTCTAGATCTCAACATGTAGAAAGGAGAGCTAGAAAGAGTGCTAGAAAGAGTGCTAGAAAGAGTGCTAGAAAGAGTGCTACAAAGAGTGCTAGAAAAGAGTGCTAGACAGAGTGCTAGAAAGAGTGCTAGAAAAGAGTGCCATGCTGGAGTGGGTGCCGCAGGTACCTTAACAGTATGTCAGAGCAGCAGCAGACCAGGTGAATATTTGGCTCTGCATAAATTTCAAGCGGATCGACAGGCCGTAATTCTCCCCATTAAGCGACTATAATTGAGCGAGTGTTTTATTGAAGTGTTCTCGGCGTTCTAAGTCACTCGGCTGCCTCAGCCACTTAACTCTCACTTAAAAGAACTGGCAATCAAAAGTTTGGAGTTAATTGGCAAAATTGAATGAGTGCTGAGGGCCCCCGCGTGGCGCTCTGATTTCTGTACTCGGCAATTCCGTAAAAAGGAATTAATTCATCTCAAAAGTGGATTTAATCTCTCTCAAATATGGCAAATTAATTTGGACCCAGTTGATTATTTTTCTGCCAGGGTTCAAAGCAATCACAGATATTGGGCACTCGCATTCTAATTGCTCGGATAAATTTAATTTAGATAATTACGAGTATAGCCAGGGGTTAGCGCACGTTGGGGAGCAAAGAAATAACAGAATTACCCGTGTTCTCTACTGCCAAGTAGAGTAGTTGGAGCGTTTAGCTTATCATATAAATCTGTCATAATAAAGGATTGTCACTGTCGGATTGTCACTGTTGGATCGTCACTGTTGGCTTGTCACTGTTGGATTGTCACTGTTGGATTGTTGCTGTTGGATTGTCACTGTTGGATTGTCACTGTTGGATTGTCACTGTTGGATTGTCACAGAAGGATTGTCACTGTTGGATTGTCACTGTTGGATTGTCACAGAAGGATTGTCACTGTTGGATTGTCACTGTTGGATTGTCACTGTTGGATTGTCACAGAAGGATTGTAACTGTTGGATTGTCACTGTTGGATTGTCATTGTTGGCTTGTCACTGTTGGATTGTCACTGTTGGATTGTTGCTGTTGGATTGTCACTGTTGGATTGTCACTGTTGGATTGTCACTGTTGGATTGTCACAGAAGGATTGTCACTGTTGGATTGTCACTGTTGGATTGTCACAGAAGGATTGTCACTGTTGGATTGTCACTGTTGGATTGTCACTGTTGGATTGTCACTGATGGCTTGTCACTGATGGATTGTCAATGTTGGATTGTCACAGAAGGATTGTAACTGTTGGATTGTCACAGATGGATTGTCAATGTTGGATTGTCATTGTTGGCTTGTCACTGTTGGATTGTCACTGTTGGATTATCACTGTTGGATTGTCACTGTTGGATTGTCACAGAAGGATTGTCACTGTTGGATTGTTGCTGTTGGATTGTCACTGTTGGATTGTCACAGAAGGATTATCACTGTTGGCTTGTCACTGTTGGATTGTCACTGTCGGCTTGTCACAGAAGGATTGTCACTGTTGGATTGTCACTGTTGGATTGTCACAGATGGATTGTCACTGTTGGATTGTCACTGTTGGATTGTCACTGTTGGATTGTCACTGTTGGATTGTCACAGAAGGATTGTCACTGTTGGATTGTCACTGTTGGATTGTCACTGTTGGATTGTCACTGTTGGATTGTCACTGTTGGATTGTCACTGTTGGATTGTCACTGTTGGATTGTCACTGTTGGATTGTCACTGTTGGATTGTCACTGTTGGCTTGTCACTGTTGGATTGTCACTGTTGGCTTGTCACAGATGGATTGTCACTGTTGGATTGTCACTGTTGGATTGTCACTGTTGGATTATCACAGAAGGATTGTCACTGATGGATTGTCACTGTTGGATTGTCACTGATGGATTGTCACAGATGGATTGTCACAGTTGGATTGTCACTGATGGCTTGTCACTGCGATCAATACAGCTGAGCTAAATGTTTATTTTGGCTTTATTTTGCTTCAATCAGCTAGTGCTGGCTGTGGTCCTGCATGAAGCAGCATAATATTCCTCGAGTCGGAACATTACTGTGCGAGCCATGCCATGCCGATGTTCGGTGTATAAACATTCGCATGCATTGAAGGCGAGTTCAAGTGCAGCGTGCACTGCAGTCTGTTGGGATGCATTTGTTCCTCTGCAGATCAGCGTATTATAGCAATATTTTGTCAGCCCCCAAGCCCGTGCGGACGAAAAAGGCAATTAATTTGATTTTCTGTTTCCAGTTGCAGAAATCCGAACCGAGGCGGCCCTGCATTTGCGGGGGCGCCGGCCTCCACCTTGTGCAGTGGCTTTGCTTTCCCTTATTTTGCTTGCGCGGCATTGGCGGCGTGCGGGCGAAATCTGAAGACGACCGCGAGTTGAAGGGATAAGTGTGACAGGAGCGAATGGGATCTGGTAATGGGATAATTGTGACAGGAGCGAATGGGATCTGCTAATGGGGATATGTTTAACGATTGGTCAGAACAATTAGAGTTTCACCAAACTTTCTTGGCAGAGGGAGTGCAAAGTTGCAACGATTTTGCAAATGTACTTTCATCTTGTGTGTAAATGCAACATCTTGATTTTTTGTTGCTTTTGTTGTTTAAATGATTGGCGATGCGTGTCTAACAGTTGCTGAATGTCGTGTCCAACAGTTGCTTAATGTGTCTCTAACAGTTGCTTAATGTCGTGTCTAACAGTTGCTTAATGTCGTGTCTAACAGTTGCTTAATGTCGTGTCTAACAGTTGCTTTAAAGTCGTGTCTAACAGTTGCTTAATGTCGTGTCTAACAGTTGCTTTGATGTCGTGTCTAACAGTTGCTTAATGTCGTGTCTAACAGTTGCTTAATGTCGTGTCTAACAGTTGCTTAATGTCGTGTCTAACAGTTGCTTAATGTCGTGTCTAACAGTTGCTTTAAAGTCGTGTCTAACAGTTGCTTAATGTCGTGTCTAACAGTTGCTTTAATTTCGTGTCTAACAGTTGCTTAATGTCGTGTCTAACAGTTTCTTTAATTTCGTGTCTAACAGTTGCTTTAATTTCGTGTCTAACAGTTGCTTTAATGTCGTGTCTAACAGTTGCTTTGATGTCGTGTCTAACAGTTGCTTAATGTCGTGTCTAACAGTTGCTTAATGTCGTGTCTAACAGAGAATCATGGCTGTATCTAACAGCTGTTTAATATCGTGTCTAACAGGTGTTAAATGTCGTGTCTAACAGCTGTTTAATGTCGTGTCTAACAGAGGATCATGGCTGTGTCTAACAGGTGATGATTTTGGTGTCTCAAAAACAGGGTACTGCTTATGCCGAACAGGAAATGTGGGTGTCGCGTTCTGAAAGAGACGGTTGTGGCAGCTGACAGCCTTACAGCTCAGCTGCCTGCACCAACAGGTTTGACAGTTCGAGAAAACCGACTTCACCCAACTTCCACAGAGAGTATCCAGGCTGACTCGTGAGTACAAAATGGAGTTTTCTTGTTTTCTTTGAGTAAATAGGAGGCCCTATTGTAGCGCGCTGAGCTTGAGCAGTCAATGCTGGTCTTGAGCACACTTATCCACTCCAGGATGCGGAGTGACAGTTGAGCAGAGTCAACAATTGCAATGTTTACCACATTTGCAGTTCCCAATACCGAAACAGTTAAAGATTAACCGGTATCTACCTGGCGTAACGACTAGACTAGCAATCCATCCTATTCTTGATCTACTTCGGCTGTCCGGAAAGTCGTGAGAATGTGTCAATTAAGTAAGAAAGCAGCAAGCTGTTGAGGTGGCACACAAAAATGTTCAATAATAGACTCATATATGTCTATGGTGAAAATTCTTGTTATTCTAGTAGCAAAATTGGGGGCAGGGGCGAGCTCAGTATAAAGTGCTCAATAGCAAATGCAACGCGGTGATCAAGCTTGAAAATTTTGACAGCGAGTTCTTCAAAATGGAAGACTTCCAGGGTTATGCCTATGCTAGATACCGTCTTGGAATCTCCGCTCTCAGCTGCAATGACGAGCTGCTCAAAGTTTATGGAGATGCTGCACCAGGTCAGTCAACGGTTTACAGATGGTATTCGAAGTTTCGTGACGATGCATTTCCCCCGGTCTCAGCTCCTCGGACTGGCCGGCCACGGTCAACAAGGACAGCGGAACTGATCGAAACCTGTCGAGCTCTTATTGAAGAGGATCCAAAAGTTAGTGTCCGAGACCTCGCTGACTTTTTGGAAGTTGGAAAAACAACAATGCACGAAATTTTGACTGAGATTTGCACCTTCGAAACGTTTCTGCTGTCTGGGTTCCGCATGCTCTATCCGAGGAGAACAAGACTGCTCGCATCAATTGTGCCAAGCAAATTCGCAGGCTTTTTTACGAGGGCATGGAAAACTTTTGTGACAAGTACGTTTTGGAGGATGAGACATGGGTGATATACCTGAACAACACTGGCACAAAGCAAAACAACAGGTGCTGGCTTGGCCAAGGGGATCATCGGCCCCAGGTTGTCAGGCACTCAGTCGGCAATGCAAAGACAATGCTTCTGGTTGCTTTTACTCCAAACAAGCGCTTCTCCATTGAATCCACAGCCCCAAAGCAAACTGTTTATGCAAATGGCATAGTTGAGTTCATTCGGCACACCGGAGACCTATGGCGTACTCTCAGGTCAAGGCCAATTCATCTGACAATGCGCGACCTCACGTGGCTCGTTCTGTGCAGCAGTACATGGAGTCCGTGGAGTTCAGCTGGTGTTTCAGAGTCCTTACAGCCCAGACTTCAATTTGTGCGACCGTTTTTTGTTCAGTTGGATGAAGACTGATTTCTCCAGGCGAGTGTTCAGCGACCACAATGAAGTTCGAGAAGCTGTGTTGCAATGGGCAAGAGGCCTTGACGAAGATTGCTTGAAAAGAGAGGTTCAGCGACTCGTTGACCATTGCCAAGCTGTAATCAACGCAAGGGGAGATTACATTACCAACTAGTACAGTTATCGTGTTTTCTGATAGTTCTGACTGGTTTTTTAAATACATTCTCACGACTTTCCGGACGGACGGAGTATCATTCTTCTTATTCTTCCTATTTCTTCCTTTCTTCCTAGAGTTCATCTCCCCATCCACCGCAGAACTGCACTCGGCCATAGACAATGAAGCCAGCCAGTTGGAGACTCCCCATCCGTCACAGAACTGCACTCGGCCATAGACAATGAAGCCAGCCAGTTGGAGACTCCCCATCCGCCACAGAACTGCACTCCGCCATAGACAATGAAGCCAGCTAGTTGGAGACTCCCCATCCGCCACAGAACTGCACTCGGCCATAGACAATGAAGCCAGCCAGTTGAAGACTCCCCATCCGCCACAGAACTGCACTCGGCCATAGACAATGAAGCCAGCTAGTTGGAGACTCCCCATCCGCCACAGAACTGCACTCGGCCATAGACAATGAAGCCAGCTAGTTGGAGACTCCCCATCCGCCACAGAACTGCACTCGGCCATAGACAATGAAGCCAGCCAGTTGGAGACTCCCCATCCGCCACAGAACTGCACTCGGCCATAGACAATGAAGCCAGCTAGTTGGAGACTCCCCATCCGCCACAGAACTGCACTCGGCCATAGACAATGAAGCCAGTCAGTTGGAGACTCCCCATCCGCCACAGAACTGCACTCGGCCATAGACAATGAAGCCAGTCAGTTGGAGACTCCCCATCCGCCACAGAACTGCACTCGGCCATAGACAATGAAGCCAGTCAGTTGGAGACTCCCCATCCGCCACAGAACTGCACTCGGCCATAGACAATGAAGCCAGCCAGTTGAAGACTCCCCATCCGCCACAGAACTGCACTCGGCCATAGACAATGAAGCCAGCCAGTTGGAGACTCCCCATCCGTCACAGAACTGCACTCGGCCACGTTTAGACGTATTTTTCTCAACTGAATTAATGCGAGTGCAGGCTATAAGTACATTTGATTCTGTCTTGCCACTGCCTTCAACGCTTGCAGGGAAAGAGGATCCAGATTTATTGTCTTACAAGAAGTGTCAATAAGGCTGGGAAGTTATGGCTGATTTTTTGGCCTCCAAACCGCACCCCTCCAGTCACCGGAATTTCGATCTATATTGATTTATATTCATGCCTGTGCATGCACTTTTAGCATTTGAATGAGTCTTTGGATATTTTTCTAAGTCTTTAGCATGTGCACCCTCTACGCCTTGGGGGTTGGCCCTCATGGCTGTGGATCGCACCCTCTGCGCCATGGGGGTTGGCCCTCATGGCTGTGGATCGCACTCTCTGCGCCTTGGGGGTTGGCCCTCATGGCTGTGGATCGCACCCTCTGCGCCGTGGGGGTTGGCCCTCATGGCTGTGGATCGCACTCTCTGCGCCTTGGGGGTTGGCCCTCATGGCTGTGGATCGCACCCTCTGCGCCTTGGGGGTTGGCCCTCATGGCTGTGGATCGCACTCTCTGCGCCTTGGGGGTTGGCCCTCATGGCTGTGGATCGCACAACAATCGCCCGACCAATTTTAGTGCACCAGACCGAAGAGTGCAGCCAGGTCCGGATGAATGGATTCGAATCAGGGGTCGTGGAGTGAGAGTCAAGCGTTTATTGCCTCTTTATGCAATTTTTATTCTTACTGGTTAGATTAGCCAACCATGGTGCGTACTTATCCAGTGGATAGATGAGTAATCCCCTGAGTTACTGGAGCTGAGCATGGACCAGCCAGCACGGCCCTGTCAGGCCAGACGTCATTAAATTAAAATGGCACAAGCCATGAGCTCCATTTCTGCTTTTGCCAGGGGTGCAGGCCCTGCTCCTGCGATCAAACTTGGAAGTTTGGAGTGTAAAAATAGCCACCTCCGCGCTTGCAATATGCGCTAGCTGGAATTCATGCATTCCGCCATATAATTTATTGCGTCTCAATGAATAGCTGATTTGAACTCAAGCAGCAGCCCAGCTCAGCATCAACGGTAGGGAAGGGGGTGGACCATTTAGGTCCTGAACTGCTTGCCCCGGCACACCATCACTAAAAATAGTCCTTGCCTGCATGCAGTGTCTGTAGGGATTTTTATTAAGTAACAAAACTTCGACTGACGGGGCTAAAAATACAGCCCGAGCAGTTCTCAGGGGAGCCGAAACGGGAAGAAACTCGCGGGCTTCGGGGCGTGGCAAAAAACTCCAAAATCTTCCCAAACCAAACATTGACTGAGATTGTTTCCCATATCCCCTACTCGAACCCTTGGGGAAATTTTTTCTCGCAAGAATTTCCCGATTTCCGGAAGTGACAAAACTCCGAGGAGACGGGCTCTTTCGGGTGAGAAGGCGCGCCCAGAAAGTGCTTCCGGCTGCGGGATCGGCGAGTCCGGCAAATAACAGAAACTTTTAGGAAATTGAAAACTGCGATTATTCTGTCCAGCTACCCGGGCTTCATAAGTTAGGCGGAGTCACGCTTCATATTCTCCCGATCCCAATCTTTGCCTTTTATTGATTTGATCTCGAACTGCTCGCGTCTCGCAGTTGGCAGGCAGGAATAAGTAAATATTAAACAAGTCAGACGTCACTGAGAGCGCACGTCTGAGTACTGCTGCAGCACTCACTAAATCTGCACTAATCAATAACAGGTTGAGCTTTGTCTAACTGTTTCTTTAATTATAGTTTTTTTTAAACAAAAACTTGGATTTTCAATAATTAAAACAAAAAAGCGCTCACACAGGGATGAAGCCCCAATCGTTGTTTCTATCCGAAATTTGGAGCAGCATGTGATATCTTTCAAGAGATTTTGCATATGTGGTTTGGCTGACTACCCAGCAGGTGTCATATAGAAGTGTAGCCACCGTCTAACCCAGATTGAGTACAGATTGATTGGCTTACGTGGACTTCATTTCAGTCCCGGTGGTTTGGGCCTCGATATGTGTAGTCGAATCGCTGCTTTTAGTCAGAGGCAGATTCAGAGAGGCCGTCGCGCTATCACGTGGCTGCTTCAACAGCATCCGGTCTCCCCTCTCCTCCTCTCTGTTATCCTCCAGGGGAGAATAAGTGCAGCTCACTTCATGCCTAATAAGGCGCGAGAGCGGACACCTTGCAATGCAGCCCAGCCCCGCGGCTACAGCTCGCATTCTCCAACTCATGGCTCTCCCACCGGGTGCAAGAAGAGTGTGAGATGGATCCTGGGGGGTAGAGGGCAACTCCTTGAGCATGTGGGCCAAATCTGATTTTCGGATAACCCGAAAGTATGGAGAAGAAAGGACCCAAGAGATTGGGTATCATGCTTGAGCAGTGAGGGAGCAGAGAAGGGTTGAACCGTAATAAAAATAGGCGAAATTGGCAATGAGGGCAGCAAAGGATCCTCAGCCCGCGCTGCACTTCTGCGCCCCCCTAGAAGACAACGAAAAACTGCTGTTATTACTTTCTGTGTACAGCTTGTTGTATTGAGGGCCGTGCAGGGCTGGGCGAGTACTCGGTACTCGGGATACTCGGTACTCGGGATACTCGGTACTCGGGATACTCGGTACTCGGTACTCAGGATACTCAGTACTCGGTACTCGGGATACTCGGTACTCGGGATACTCGGTACTCGGTACTCAGGATACTCAGTACTCGGTACTCGGGATACTCGGTACTCGGTACTCAGGATACTCAGTACTCGGTACTCGGGATACTCAGTACTCGGTACTCGGGATACTCAGTACTCAGTACTCGGGATACTCAGTACTCGGTACCCGGGATACTCAGTACTCGGGATACTCAGTACTCGGTACTCGGGATACTCAGTACTCGGTACTCGGGATACTCGGTACTCGGGATACTCGGTACTCGGGATACTCAGTACTCGGTACTCGGGATACTCAGTACTCGGTACTCGGGATACTCAGTACTCGGTACTCGGGATACTCAGTACTCGGTACTCGGGATACTCAGTACTCGGTACTCGGATACTCAGTACTCGGTACTCGGGATACTCAGTACTCGGTACTCGGGATACTCAGTACTCGGTACTCGGGATACTCAGTACTCGGTACTCGGGATACTCAGTACTCGGTACTCGGGATACTCAGTACTCGGTACTCGGGATACTCAGTACTCGGTACTCGGGATACTCAGTACTCGGTACTCGGGATACTCAGTACTCGGTACTCGGGATACTCAGTACTCGGTACTCGGGATACTCAGTACTCGGTACTCGGGATACTCAGTACTCGGTACTCGGGATACTCAGTACTCGGTACTCGGATACTCAGTACTCGGTACTCGGATACTCAGTACTCGGTACTCGGGATACTCAGTACTCGGTACTCGGGATACTCAGTACTCGGTACTCGGGATACTCAGTACTCGGTACTCGGGATACTCGGTACTCGGGTTACTCAGTACTCAACAACTCGCAACTGAAGTGCCAAGTTTTAAGGTCAACGGAACTGAAACATTGAAAGCAAAATGCACGATTTTCTTTCCTAGAAAAGACAGGA
>NIVC01002298.1:110000-151969 GCA_002269645.1 Macrostomum lignano
TAGATAGATAGATAGATAGATAGATAGATAGATAGATAGATAGATTAGATAGATAGATAGATAGATAGATAGATAGATAGATAGATAGATAGATTTCAGTTAGCAAATGCAGGTGTGAAAAGAGCTGGCGAATTCCCGTGCGGTGACTCACTGACTGGACTCATTTCGCACTCCCGCAGCTGGTCAAAGTCCATATTTTTCTGCGGTCAACCCCCATCTGACGGCTGGGGTCGATTGCTTGATTGATGCGTGCGAACTGCCCCTTCTCGGCCTGCCGGTATGCTGCGGTGCTCAGACTGACTTCACACAGCTGCGCCACCCTTGACTTAGGAATTCCGCGGTGGGAAAAATTCGCATATTGCTTCATCGGTCTCAGTCGGCTCCCCTGTGTGAGGTCTGATTTATTGGAATTTTCGGGATCGGACGCGGCCTTTCAATTAATTTGACCTGCCCAACTTCTGCCACTTCGCGGTTGGGGAAAAAGATGGAATTAATCACCGACTTACAAGCAGGCAAGGTTTTGTTTCGGGCGAGCGATAATTCTTTGGCGGGAAAGCTGGAGCTGTTAGTTTAGCATTAGAAGTTTAAGAAAACTCCATTCTAAACTCCTAATGCGAATTTAAAAACTGGCATAAACCATGCAGTCCAATATAATATGAATCGTATTGTTAAATGTTATTGAAGTATGCTCAGTGTGACTGAGTATCTATTCGGATTGATCTTTTCTCGTAATAAAGTACTCATAAGACGATTAAGCTCAATAATTAAGTCATGTGTATCAAACTAAACGTCAGCAAATTATAGTTACATGAAGATGAAGGTGGCGAAGCCAGGATTTTTTTCAAGAGGATGTTATACAGAAATACATGTACATGTATGAAAAGCATATGAAAGTGTTCAGAAAACTGCTAAAAGAAGAAGATTGATTTTCAGTTCATGGGCTTGTGCCACTAACTATATACGGGTAGTTAAACTACAGAAAATGAGTCCTCGATCGATACATTAATAGTTGAGACTAATTAAAACTTTCGTATTTATATCAAAGTCAACAAGCTCTTCAATAGAAGATAACAAGCAAAGTTAAGATGAAAAGTAAGACGAACTAGATTAGTTTTAAGACCGGTTTTCTAATTTTGGAACGATAAAAACTGGCAGGTTGCAGACATGCATAGGGAAATTTTGTTGCATGATTGCTTTACAGTAATACTGATTTGAAACACTTTACATGAATCTGGCATAGAAAGTATTGAAAGAAAGTACAGAAAGCCGGTAAAAAGTATTACAATAAAATAACAATTTCTTTAAGGAACATAAAATGTCGTAAACTGAAGATTAAAACTCACTAGATATATATTGAAGAAACAGTTAATTTTTCAAAAAGAGACAACAACTAGTAGGAAAAATAGCTATTTTTTCTTTTCAGTTTTTTCGTGTTCTTATATTTTCCAGGAAAGTAAGATTGCTACCGCGCTCATTTCCGCGCTTGGTTCTTTGTTCGACAAATCATTTGACATTTTAAAGGCCAAAACCTCTCAGGTATTGTTAGTTTTCTTCCTTTAAGTCGTCTGAAAAAAGCTGTTGCATTATATGTTCCTTTTCTTAGCTGAAGAATTCATTAGTTTTTTGTTGAATTTATTTCTTGTATTTTTGTTTAGTTATCAAAGAAACGTAATGAAAAAATAGGGTTGTAAAGGAGGGCTAGCCTTAGGCCCCTACAATTACGTGGCTACGTGCTTAATGGTATGTCACTAGGGCACAAATAGGTTAGGTTTATTATTTTTGAGTGGTAGCTAAATTGGTTTTCTGGGCGGGTAAAGCAAGCGGGCTTTAGCCGTTTTTAATGGCTGAGCAACCTGCCTCGCTGCCCCCCTTTTTTATCGCCCCGACCTTGTACTTGTGCTTGCTTTTACGCGCTGTACATATGTGCTCTGACTCAATACCCATAATCCCCAGTGTGGGACTATGTTTTAATATACATTGCTCCGCTTAACGCAAGAGGGCACTGCTGCTGCTTCAAATTTATCATTTTTGCCACAATATACTTGAAAAATGCGGGCCCTACTTGCTTTGGGGCCTGCCTTGCTGTGCTCGATTGCCCACTTGCTCATCTCTGTTCTTCCCCACCTCCACCTCTAGACATTAATTAAAAAATTCAAATTAACACTTGACAGACTTGACCATAATTTTTAATTTCAATCAGCATTTACAAAATATTCTTTCTTAGTATGACTAAGCCAATATAGTTGTCAACTTTGGTTCATAAATTTATTTCTTAGAACACATTATATAAGCTATTGAGGTGGGGGTGGAGAAAAAATTATTATGGTGTCTTTGGCAGTTTGAACACTGGTAATAGGCTGCTAACACCAGTTAGGCAGGTAGATTTCATGTTTGAACTGCCGCCTGTGTTGTCTTGGCACTTGTTAAGCTAGAAAATTTCACAAATAGATGTGTTTTAACTTCTCCTTGATACTCCATCTGCTGGGTCCTCAATTCTGGGGGAAGGTAGTTGTAATTGCAGTTGAATAGTCTTTTAGTGGCACAGTCATTCCAAATTGGTCCTCAGACACTGTAAAATTTGTGATCTGTTGATATGCTCAGTTTGTTACTCTTAGTAGCAAAGTAGCATTGCCACCAGCATAATTTCGTATTATGGAATGATAGAGGTCTCAGAGCTTTCTTTGAGTTGAGACTAATTGGTTATTCTATACCCCATGGGCAAATGACTCAATAGAGACTAAAAGGCTTTGATTAGGAACAACTGAATAAATGAATAAATTTTGGCCGTAGCTTATTGTTATTATTATTTGCGCAATATAAACAAATAATAATACCTGGTAATAATGAAAATTACTTCCTTAGCTCCTATATTGTATACTAATATATGCTATTAGACTTTTATTACAAATGAAAATAAATATGCCAAATAAAAGATAAAAAATGACAATCAATATTTTAGGCTCATAATATTTTAATCTTTTTAAAAAAGATAATTAAAAATTATTAATATTTACTTAACTATGACTTTAGTCAGAATCAATTTATTTTAATTACATGTATTTTAGATTATAGAATTATATTATTAGAAAAGTTAAACACAATTTCTTTTTGATATTTTTTTATTTTTGATCAAAATTTAGTTATTCTATCTATGCACATAGTCAGATAGACTACCCCATAGTTTGGAAGGCAACATGTATATCATGAAATCGTGGTATACAACAAGGGTACTTGCTATTTTTCAGTGTACATCAGCATACATCTCAATGTATATAATAATAGAAAATTTTTGGCTTATATCTGTGGCATAGCTACATGCATGTTAGAATCAATTAAAGTGACTTTATGTAAATTAAGCTACACGCAACACTATCAACATGGAACACAGAATAATGAAAAAATTTAAACTTTTTGCCATAAAAAACCTTTTTTCTCTCCTATTTTTAGCAAATAAAAAGTATTTTATTTTATAATTGTCTTTTCTCCATGCACATTGCAAAAGTGTATAATTTTAAGTTTGTTAATCTACATAAATAATGAATTCAAAGAAGGAAAAATGTGTACAACTTAGGTATACATAGTTGAAAACATTTTTGTCCCAATGTACAAATGTGGTCATATAGGCTATTTTTCTTCTACTAGTCCTGGCATACACTAATACACAATCCAAACTATGGAGACTACCAAGCTTGAACTTATTCATTTTTTGTACACTAACTATGTACATTGATAAGGACTTGGAACTTGGTCTACCTACTATTTATATGCCAAGCAGCCAAACTATATACCAATAAGTTTGCCAAGCCTTTTTGTACACCAATTTTTGTATATCAATTTGTATATATTTGTATATATTAGATCTCTCTAAGTCTCTATATGCTGATATCAAAGCTTTCCACGGCAGACGGGATAAGTTGGCAAGGTCATTGGAGTTGTTGAAGTCAACAACACAGCATCTAGGGTTGTCAGCAATGGCCTTCTGTATAAAACGAAGTCATGTATTATTGCTTTGGTTTAGAATCAACTTCCATACAACTACATGTACCATAATTCAACTGAATATCAATAAAATCAGCATGAATTAGGGAACATTGTGTCGCCTTTTGTGTTCTCACTAAGCCGGGAAATCTTTAAAGGTAGCTCCAATCTTCCCAGTCCTCAAAGTCAAGCTGCTCTTCAAATTCACAAAGCCATTTCATCTTTCTCTGGTGCATGCTGCTTTTAAAATGTATTTTGGAAAAGCAGGAAAGCTGAAACTGAACAGAATTAGAAATAATTTTTAGTATATAGGATGTTAGTTAAAAATGGCAGTAAAGCAATGTTTGGCAGTAAAAGTCGCACAACTTAGCCTATCTTTCCTAAAGAGTTCGAAAAGCCTTTTTTTCAACTAAAGAGAAAGAGAAGAAAAGTGAGATCTTAGGCATATGTAGTTATAAAAACAACTATAAGAGTACACACTCTAGAAATACACACTCTAGAAATATATACTAAGAGATTGTAGGAGTATAGCTATAAATTTAATAGAAATGAAATGAAGCAGAAAAGTACAAAGTAATTGTATATAGCATTATTAAACATGCACAAAGCACCACAACGTTCTTAAAAATGAAGTAATAAATGGACTTCTCGTATTAAAAAATGCATTAATATACACTTGAGTATAGCTTACTAATAGTAAAACATAGTTTTCAAAGGACGAGCAAATTGGCAGGTTAGAGGGGACAGAGCAGGTTCGAGGGGACAACAAAGAATGGACAAATAGACAAATATGAGTAAATAGACAAACCCGAAAACACAAAGCAGCGAATTATATGATGACAGAAAAGTCAGCACACATGGCTGGGACAAGTCAGACTCATTAAATTCCCAAAGTGAAGATATTCACAAATTCACAATGGAATGTCACGACAAGTAAAGAAATGAAGTGACACGATGGAAGTTAAGCACAACTGTGGTCGATAGATTATTTCTTGGCACGCTTGAAATGACTCTTCCACATATTGATGAAGCTGTTCATTTGGTCGTTGACTTCGCGTCGCTGTTCTGCGGTAAATCCTCTCAGGGTCGCGTGAGTTTTCACATGCGATGAGTAAGCCCGCTTACTTGGCTTAACTGGGCTCCTGCTCTTTGGTCCGTTGTTTGTCAACAGCTCTTTGATTATCAAATTGATTTTTTGCCCAATGCTCGAGTCCATCTTCCCAATGGATGCCCTCCGCCTTTTTTAGAATTTCTTCACTTTGGGAATTGCCGCATGTCCGAAGGACTACGCTGACTAGGCTGGCTTTTTCTTTGCTAGATTAGCCACGTCGGCATCTGACCTGCGGCTGTCGTCAGCACTCCGTCGTCGGGAATTACCACGTGCTGGAGAGGTAAAGCTGACCGTGCTTACTCTTTTGTGTGCTGGACTAGCCACATCGTCATCTGAGCCGCCGCACTCGTCAGCACTCGTCGTCGGAGCAGACCGGGCTCTCGTTGGGATCAGCAATTACGGCGGATTTGCCTTTAGAAAAAGAAGAACGTGGCTTTGCCTCGAAGGACGCACTGCTCGATTCTCTTACAGCAGTTTTTTGGCCTTCATGGATGAGACAGAACTTTGAAACACGTTCACAGCCGCATCGCGTCGAGGCTTGTCTTGTACTGTTGGCGACAAGCGGCGAGAACTTGAGGAAGCGACGTTAGCAGCCGCATCGCGTCGAGGCTTGTCTTGTACTGTTGGCGACAAGCGGCGAGAACCTGAAGAAACGACGTCATCAGCCGCATCGCGTCGAGGCTTGTCTTGTACTGTTGGCGACAAGCGGCGAGAACCTGAAGAAACGACGTTAGCAGCCGCATCGCATCGCGTCGAGGCTTGTCTTGTACTGTTGGCGACAAGCGGCGAGAACCTGAAGAAACGACGTTAGCAGCCGCATCGCATCGCGTCGAGGCTTGTCTTGTACTGTTGGCGACAAGCGGCGAGAACCTGAAGAAACGACGTTAGCAGCGTTGAGTGGATACTCCGTTGGAAGAATTGTTGACGCTGGCCTGAATGAGCCGTCAGAAATAAATTCACTGTCGTGTTGACCCTTAATCTCCGCCCTGGAAAACGAATAATGAAGTACAAAGCAAAAGATAAAAGAATCAGAAGACAGAAAAGGCAAGTGAAGTACAGGTGTCTAGTTGGTCTGGAGATGGCCTGGTAGGTCTTGAAATCCCACCGCTGCCACCAGTGAAGTACTTGCTCTTGCCTGTGGTTCTTGACTAGAAGCTTCCGATCCGATAGAGGCGCTGCCACCAATGGAGTGCTGAGGGCCGTCTCGGGTTGTCTCGGGATGGTCTGGCTGATCTCCTAGCGCTGGGCGATGACCTCTGGTCGGTGGTTTCTTAGTTCTCGTAGCGTAGGTAGTGCTGCCACCAGCTTCGCAGAGTCGCAGCCTTCGGTGAGGTGCTGAGCTCGTATAAGCAAATAACTAAGACGAGAGAGACAGACTCGCACTTCGTGCAGATTTAGCAGTTCTTGAGCAGAGGTGTCCGCAGTCAGCAGTCCCTGCCGGGCTAGTGCGGGGTTAGAGCGATGGTGCTAGCTTCGGGCGATCTAAGCTGGCCTGCTAATTCATAGCAGGAGCAAAGATCAAACCTGCACACAACTGAGAGCCTTGGGCTGAAGGGAATCTCGGAGACTGGTTGAAATAGAGAGGCAGATAAACGCTTGTCTGAGCCAAGCCATGAGAGGGGCTGCATCTATAGGGAGAATCGTTTGCACCATAGTGAGGTAGGGGCGGAGAAGAAAATAAACTTTGAAATCGGTCAGTTGCTGACACCAATGAGATGGGGCGGTTAAACTTTAAATTGCTGCCTGTGTTGTCTCGGCACTCGTAAAGCCGGAAAATTTCACGAACTGATGCGTTTAGCTTCTCCTTTGATACTCCGTCTGCCGGGTCCTCAATTCCTGGGGAGGGTAGTCGTAATTCGCAGTCGAGCAGTCTTTTAACGGCACGGTCGTTCAATTGGGTCCTCAGACGCCGTAAATTTCGTAAACTGTCGATATGCTCGGTTTGTTACTATCAGTAGTAAAGTAGCGAACACATGGAAACGACAAGCATGAGAGCAAAATTGGTTAAAACAAACGTATAAATAGTATTGGACACGACTAATCCCAGGGGGTGGGGCACCGAGTGGGACAGAGAAAGGAGCACCCAAAGGAAAAGGGGAAAAACCGGCCGCTGGACACAGTAAAACAGACAAGGGATGGGCAGCGATTGGAGCAAACAGGGAAGCAACGGACGGGACAACCAGGGGAACAGTCAAGGGAACAACCGATGAAAACAATGACGTCAGTCCGTCAGTAGATGGAAAACCGCCTTGTTCGCGCTAGCGACCGCTGTCGTCCTCCGAGTGGTAGACCGGCCTACCACAATAGCACGAAAGACCCCGCGGAGAGTCATGGGTGACTCTGTTGCTATTTTTAGCAACAAGCGAGCGGGTTCTGCCTCAGGAGGCAGGGGTCCTGGCGCACGTGATGTCCCATAAACACAAGCCCAGCGTACAATGATAAATCATTGCACTTTGGACTAAAGAAGGAAGCAGGCCCTGTCATGTGACTGGCTCACATGACAGGGGGGAAAGGGCCCACAAGTGAAGGCACTCGTGACCTTGGGACCGGAAAACAGGACAGCACTCCAAATTTGGAGATGCCAAACAGAGAACGAAACAGAGGCAGGCCAGACCAAGCTGTCTGGGCACTGCAAAACGAAAACACGAGACAAAAAGGGGCAAACGAGGACAAACAGACAGACAGGCAAACGGGCAAGGGACAGGCAACTGCCCAGCGGCAGACAGAAACCTGGGGCGAGGGCGAGGGAAACAGCTGACTAGTGCGGCGCCTAACTAAACTATCGACTCACTACACAAGTGTTTTGCGCAAGAAATTCATATGACACAATATCTGGCAATACGGAGAGAGAATAGGGTTGGCATAATTTGTTAACAGAAATCACCACAAAATTACCCGAACAACAGTAAAAATTCTTCATGTTGACTAAGTGGTAGGAATCTAATCTGTACTACCCAAGATCACTACCCAATGTCTGAAGTTCTGCTAGAAGAGTGTTTTCAAATGCCTCAGTTTACATGAGTGACGCAAGGCCGACAGGTAGATGCCCAGATACAGATGATGAAAGCCGAAATGTGTCCACAGAAATCACCACAAATGATCTGGATGCTATCATGCATTTGGAGTACTTGCAAAGAAGCCGATCTGAACACCCAAAAGTCCATTTAACTCTGCCATTTCTGTTAAAAGTGCCTTTTATCTACGTAACTGGACATATATACATGACTCAAATATGGCAGGTGGGTGCCCAGACTCAGTTAGTGAAAGCCGAAATGTGTCCACAGAAATCACCATAAATGATCTGGATGCTATCATGCATTTGGAGTACTTGCAAAGAAGCCGATCTGAACACCCAAAAGTCCATTTAACTCTGCCATTTCTGTTAAAAGTGCCTTTTATCTACGTAACTGGACATATATACATGACTCAAATATGGCAGGTGGGTGCCCAGACTCAGTTAGTGAAAGCCGAAATGTGTCCACAGAAATCACCACAAATGATCTGGATGCTATCATGCATTTGGAGTACTTGCAAAGAAGCCGATCTGAACACCCAAAAGTCCATTTAACTCTGCCATTTCTGTTAAAAGTGCCTTTTATCTACGTAACTGGACATATATACATGACTCAAATATGGCAGGTGGGTGCCCAGACTCAGTTAGTGAAAGCCGAAATGTGTCCACAGAAATCACCACAAATGATCTGGATGCTATCATGCATTTGGAGTACTTGCAAAGAAGCCGATCTGAACACCCAAAAGTCCATTTAACTCTGCCATTTCTGTTAAAAGTGCCTTTTATCTACGTAACTGGACATATATACATGACTCAAATATGGCAGGTGGGTGCCCAGACTCAGTTAGTGAAAGCCGAAATGTGTCCACAGAAATCACCACAAATGATCTGGATGCTATCATGCATTTGGAGTACTTGCAAAGAAGCCGATCTGAACACCCAAAAGTCCATTTAACTCTGCCATTTCTGTTAAAAGTGCCTTTTATCTACGTAACTGGACATATATACATGACTCAAATATGGCAGGTGGGTGCCCAGACTCAGTTAGTGAAAGCCGAAATGTGTCCACAGAAATCACCACAAATGATCTGGATGCTATCATGCATTTGGAGTACTTGCAAAGAAGCCGATCTGAACACCCAAAAGTCCATTTAACTCTGCCATTTCTGTTAAAAGTGCCTTTTATCTACGTAACTGGACATATATACATGACTCAAATATGGCAGGTGGGTGCCCAGACTCAGTTAGTGAAAGCCGAAATGTGTCCACAGAAATCACCACAAATGATCTGGATGCTATCATGCATTTGGAGTACTTGCAAAGAAGCCGATCTGAACACCCAAAAGTCCATTTAACTCTGCCATTTCTGTTAAAAGTGCCTTTTATCTACGTAACTGGACATATATACATGACTCAAATATGGCAGGTGGGTGCCCAGACTCAGTTAGTGAAAGCCGAAATGTGTCCACAGAAATCACCACAAATGATCTGGATGCTATCATGCATTTGGAGTACTTGCAAAGAAGCCGATCTGAACACCCAAAAGTCCATTTAACTCTGCCATTTCTGTTAAAAGTGCCTTTTATCTACGTAACTGGACATATATACATGACTCAAATATAGCAGGTGGGTGCCCAGACTCAGTTAGTGAAAGCCGAAATGTGTCCACAGAAATCACCACAAATGATCTGGATGCTATCATGCATTTGGAGTACTTGCAAAGAAGCCGATCTGAACACCCAAAAGTCCATTTAACTCTGCCATTTCTGTTAAAAGTGCCTTTTATCTACGTAACTGGACATATATACATGACTCAAATATGGCAGGTGGGTGCCCAGACTCAGTTAGTGAAAGCCGAAATGTGTCCACAGAAATCACCACAAATGATCTGGATGCTATCATGCATTTGGAGTACTTGCAAAGAAGCCGATCTGAACACCCAAAAGTCCATTTAACTCTGCCATTTCTGTTAAAAGTGCCTTTTATCTACGTAACTGGACATATATACATGACTCAAATATGGCAGGTGGGTGCCCAGACTCAGTTAGTGAAAGCCGAAATGTGTCCACAGAAATCACCACAAATGATCTGGATGCTATCATGCATTTGGAGTACTTGCAAAGAAGCCGATCTGAACACCCAAAAGTCCATTTAACTCTGCCATTTCTGTTAAAAGTGCCTTTTATCTACGTAACTGGACATATATACATGACTCAAATATAGCAGGTGGGTGCCCAGACTCAGTTAGTGAAAGCCGAAATGTGTCCACAGAAATCACCACAAATGATCTGGATGCTATCATGCATTTGGAGTACTTGCAAAGAAGCCGATCTGAACACCCAAAAGTCCATTTAACTCTGCCATTTCTGTTAAAAGTGCCTTTTATCTACGTAACTGGACATATATACATGACTCAAATATGGCAGGTGGGTGCCCAGACTCAGTTAGTGAAAGCCGAAATGTGTCTACAGAAATCACCACAAAATTATCTGAACAACAGTAAACATTCTTCATGTTGACTGAGTGGTAAAAATCCAATAAGTCTGTAAGACCGATGGGTTTAACTTCATTACTTAAAGTTATTATGCTATAGATAAAATTTGCATATTTTTATTATATTCATTAGTTATATGTGTCAAGTTTTTAAATAACCATGTAAAAATTTTAATCAACCTTCATTATGACCATAGTAGAAACTATGGTTAATAGTTGCTTGTTTTACAACAAATAGTTACATTTACTTTCTATCTGCAGCTTTTTAGACCACCATCAGCTGCTCATCATGTTCTCCTTCCTGCGCAAACAAGAAGATCATGACTCTGAAACCTTTGACTCTGTGGCCAGTGGCATGAGGAAGATCTATAAAAACAAATTGTTGCCACTTGAGGAAGCCTACAAGTTCCATGAGTTTCACCAGCCAGCACTGGAGGATGCTGACTTTTACAGGTGAGTCTTTTGGCCGCAGTGCCTGAGTGATTTTAATTAGACAGATTTTTGGACTGGCCAATTTTAATATTTTTACTCCTATTCTCAAGGAGGGGATTTTGAGATTTCAAGTTTGAGTTGAATTGGTGAGATTTGGGGTTCTGATTCTCAAAGGGACATTCGGGTGACTTTTCTAATCTCACATTGAGATTTTTGGGATTCATAACCTCAAATGGAAGATTTTTGGGATTCATTATCTTATTGAGGAGATTTTTGGGATTCATGATCTCAAATGGAAGATTTTTGGGATTCATTATCTTATTGAGGAGATTTTTGGGATTCATGATCTCAAAAGAGACTTTTTGGGATTCATGATCTCAAATGAGAGATTTTTGGGATTCATTATCTTATTGAGAAGATTTTTGGGATTCATGATCTCAAAAGAGACTTTTTGGGATTCATGATCTCAAATGGGAGATTTTTGGGATTCATTATCTTATTGAGGAGATTTTTGGGATTCATGATCTCAAAAGAGACTTTTTGGGATTCATGATCTCAAATGGGCGATTTTTGGGATTCATGATCTCAAATGGGAGATTTTGGAAGTCATAATCTCAAATAGGAGATTTTGGGATTCACGATCTCAATGGGGAGATTTTGGGATTCATGATCGTAAAAGAAGTCCTTGATTCCTAAAACCAACGTGGATGTTTACTGCGAGCTGGGTTTCTTGTTGTGAAAGACTTGCTTTTATATTTTAAATCACCTGTGGAGGTAGATTTCTGCAGTCTTACTAAATATCTCTCCCATTAATCTGTTGCAGCAAGCCAATGATCCTGCTGGTTGGTCAGTACTCAACAGGCAAGACCACCTTCATCAAATACCTGCTTGAGACCGATTTCCCCGGCATTCGGATTGGCCCGGAGCCAACTACAGATCGCTTCATTGCCGTGATGCACGATGAGCACGAGGGAGTTGTGCCCGGCAACGCCCTGGTGGTGGACACCCAGAAGCCCTTCCGGCCGCTGTCTCGGTTCGGCAACGCCTTTCTGAACCGCTTCCAGTGCTCAACTCTCAATAACGAAGTGCTCAAGTCAATTTCTATTATTGATACTCCCGGGATCTTGTCTGGTAAGTCACTGCTGAAGGAGAAGGGCTTGGGAACTGCTTCATGGATCACTGCATGACCGAGTGTATGACCTGCTTCATGGATCACTGCATGACCCAGTGTATGACCTGCTTCATGGATCACTGCATGACCCAGTGTATGACCTTCATAGATCACTGCATGACCCAGTGTATGACCTTCATAGATCACTGCATGACCCAGTGTATACCTGCTTCATGGATCACTGCATGACCCAGTGTATTACCTGCTCCATGGATCACTGTATGACCCAGTGTATACCTGCTTCATGGATCACTGCATGACCCAGTGTATTACCTGCTCCATGGATCACTGTATGACCCAGTGTATTACCTGCTCCATGGATCACTGTATGACCCAGTGTATGACCTTCATAGATCACTGCATGACCCAGTGTATACCTGCTTCATGGATCACTGTATGACCCAGTGTATTACATGCTTCATGGATCACTGCATGACCCAGTGTATTACCTGCTCCATGGATCACTGTATGACCCAGTGTATACCTGCTCCATGGACCACTGTATGACCCAGTGTATGACCTGCTCCATGGATCACTGTATGACCCAGTGTATTACCTGCTCCATGGATCACTGTATGACCCAGTGTATGACCTTCATAGATCACTGCATGACCCAGTGTATACCTGCTTCATGGATCACTGTATGACCCAGTGTATTACATGCTTCATGGATCACTGCATGACCCAGTGTATTACCTGCTCCATGGATCACTGTATGACCCAGTGTATACCTGCTCCATGGACCACTGTATGACCCAGTGTATGACCTGCTCCATGGATCACTGTATAACCCAGTGAATGACCTGCTTCATGGACTACTATTAAACCGGCACACCTTAGGCGAGAAGCAGCGGGTGGACCGCGGCTACTCCATGAACGAGGTGATCGAATGGTTCGCCGCCCGGGTTGACCGGATCGTCCTGCTGTTCGACGCGCACAAGCTGGACATCTCTGACGAGTTCAAGGCCGTCATCGAGAGCATGAAGGGCTACGAGGATAAGATTCGGATTGTGCTCAACAAAGCCGATATGATAGACTCGCAACAGCTCATGCGGGTGTACGGAGCGCTCATGTGGAGCTTAGGTAGGCTTGATCCCTGTTGCGAATTGTAATTTAATCATTCCAAGCCTGCTCATATCTTTGATTCCAGGCCTTTAATGCTATGAGTCTCATTAGACCTCTAATCCTTATTAGGTCTCTAATCCTCTGCTCCCCATGCATCTCTAATCCTCTGATCCCCATGGCTCTCTAATCCTCTGATCCCCATGCCTCTCTAATCCTCTGATCCCCATGGCTCTCTAATCCTCTGATCCCCATGGCTCTCTAATCCTCTGATCCCCATGCCTCTCTAATCCTCTGATCCCCATGGCTCTCTAATCCTCTGATCCCCATGGCTCTCAAATCCTCTGATCCCCATGGCTCTCAAATCCTCTGATCCCCATGCCTCCATAATCCTCTGATCCCCATGGCTCTCTAATCCTCTGATCCCCATGCCTCTATAATCCTCTGATCCCCATGGCTCTCAAATCCTCTGATCCCCATGCCTCTCAAATCCTCTCATCCCCATGCCTCTCAAATCCTCTGATCCCCATGCCTCTCAAATCCTCTGATCCCCATGCCTCTCAAATCCTCTCATCCCCATGCCTCTCAAATCCTCTGATCCCCATGGCTCTCAAATCCTCTCATCCCCATGGCTCTCTAATCCTCTGATCCCCGTGGCTCTATAATCCTCTGATCCCCATGCCTCTCTAATCCTCTGATCCCCATGGCTCTCTAATCCTCTGATCCCCATGGCTCTCAAATCCTCTGATCCCCATGGCTCTCAAATCCTCTGATCCCCATGCCTCTCAAATCCTCTGATCCCCATGGCTCTCTAATCCTCTGATCCCCATGCCTCTATAATCCTCTGATCCCCATGGCTCTCAAATCCTCTGATCCCCATGCCTCTCAAATCCTCTCATCCCCATGCCTCTCAAATCCTCTGATCCCCATGCCTCTCAAATCCTCTGATCCCCATGCCTCTCAAATCCTCTCATCCCCATGCCTCTCAAATCCTCTGATCCCCATGGCTCTCAAATCCTCTCATCCCCATGGCTCTCTAATCCTCTGATCCCCGTGGCTCTATAATCCTCTGATCCCCATGGCTCTCAAATCCTCTGATCCCCATGCCTCTCAAATCCTCTGATCCCCATGGCTCTCAAATCCTCTGATCCCCATGGCTCTCAAATCCTCTGATCCCCATGGCTCTAATCCTCTGATCCCCATGCCTCTCTAATCCTCTGATCCCCATGCCTCTCTAATCCTCTGATCCCGATGCCTCTCAAATCCTCTGATCCCCATGCCTCTAATCCTCTGATCCCCATGGCTCTCAAATCCTCTGATCCCCATGGCTCTCAAATCCTCTGATCCCCATGGCTCTCAAATCCTCTGATCCTCATGCCTCTCAAATCCTCTGATCCCCATGGCTCTCAAATCCTCTGATCCCCATGGCACTAATCCTCTGATCCCCATGGCTCTAATCCTCTGATCCCCATGGCTCTATAATCCTCTGATCCCCATGGCTCTCAAATCCTCTGATCCCCATGCCTCTCAAATCCTCTGATCCTCATGCCTCTCAAATCCTCTGATCCCCATGCCTCTCAAATCCTCTGATCCCCATGCCTCTAATCCTCTGATCCCCATGGCTCTCAAATCCTCTGATCCCCATGGCTCTATAATCCTCTGATCCCCATGGCTCTCAAATCCTCTGATCCCCATGGCTCTATAATCCTCTGATCCCCATGGCTCTCAAATCCTCTGATCCCCATGGCTCTATAATCCTCTGATCCCCATGGCTCTCAAATCCTCTGATCCCCATGGCTCTCAAATCCTCTGATCCTCATGCCTCTCAAATCCTCTGATCCCCATGGCTCTCAAATCCTCTGATCCCCATGCCTCTAATCCTCTGATCCCCATGGCTCTCAAATCCTCTGATCCCCATGGCTCTATAATCCTCTGATCCCCATGGCTCTAATCCTCTGATCCCCATGGCTCTCAAATCCTCTGATCCCCATGGCTCTATAATCCTCTGATCCCCATGGCTCTAATCCTCTGATCCCCATGGCTCTAATCCTCTGATCCTCATGCCTCTCTAATCCTCTGATCCCCATGGCTCTCAAATCCTCTGATCCCCATGCCTCTCCAATCCTCTGATCTCCATGGCTCCCTAATCCTCTGATCCCCATGCCTCTCCCGCAGGCAAGGTGCTGTACACCCCCGAGGTGGCCCGGGTGTACATCGGCAGTTTCTGGAACGAGCCGCTGAAGTTCGAGACCAACAAGCGCCTGTTCGAGCTGGAGGCGCAGGACCTGTTCCGCGACCTGCAGTCGCTGCCGCGCAACGCCACGCTGCGCAAGCTCAACGACCTGATCAAGCGGGCCCGGCTGGCCAAGACCCACGCCTACATCATCGCCGCACTGCGCAAGGAGATGCCCTCAGTGTTCGGCAAGGACAACAAGAAGAAGCAGCTGATCCGGGACCTGCAGCAGATCTACACCAACGTGGCCAGGGAGCACAACATCAGCCTGGGGGACCTGCCCAACCTGGCCAGAATGCAGCAGGCTCTTGAGCACGCCGACTTCTCCAAGTTTCAGCCGTTAAAGGAGCGGCTGATCAACACTGTGGACGCCATGCTTAGCGACGATATCGCTAAGCTGATGCAGCAGATTCCGCAGGTGGGCAGGCAGCTTCACTGAGCTTGATTTGCATCCTTATATCCCGTATCCCATTAGATCTCATTGAAATCCCACTTCTCCCTGAGAAATCCCATATCCCACCTGTCCATTTGAGAAATCCCATATTGAAATCCCACCTGTCTCTCTGAGAAATCCCATATTCCCATATTAAAATTCTACCTGTCTCTCTGAGATCCCATTAAAATTCCACCTGTGTCTTTGAGAAATCCCATATTAAAATTCTACCTGTCTCTCTGAGATCCCATTAAAATTCCACCTGTCTTTGAGAAATCCCATATTGAAATCCCACCTGTGTCTTTGAGAAATCCCATATTAAAATTCTACCTGTCTCTCTGAGATCCCATTAAAATTCCACCTGTCTTTGAGAAATCCCATATTGAAATCCCACTTGTGTCTTTGAGAAATCCCATACTGAAATCCCACCTGTGTCTTTGAGAAATTCTACCTGTCCCACTGAGATCCCATTAAAATTTCACCTGTCTCTTTACATAATCACATATTAAAATTCCACCTGTACCTCTGAGATCGTATTACCAGGGTAAAGTCTCACTTGTCTCCCTGTGAAATCCCATAATGAAATCCCACCTGTCTTAGGGATCTCATATTGAAATCCCATAAGATCCCAAATTAAAATCCCATATATCTTCCTACCTGGTATGTATCTGAAAATTCCATGTATCCTAAATTAAAATCTCACCGTCTCTTTGGGAGATCCGATATTGAAATCCCAAAACATCGCAGAGATCCCATATTGAAATCCCAAAACATCGCAGAGATCCCATATTGAAATCCCAAAACATCGCAGAGATCCCATATTGAAATCCCAAAACATCGCAGAGATCCCATATTGAAATCCCAAAACATCACAGAGATCCCATATTGAAATCCTAAAACATCGCAGAGATCCCATATTGAAATCCCAAAACATCGCAGAGATCCCATATTGAAATCCTAAAACATCGCAGAGATCCCATATTTAAATCCTAAAACATCGCAGAGATCCCATATTGAAATCCCAAAACATCGCAGAGATCCCATATTGAAATCCCAAAACATCGCAGAGATCCCATATTGAAATCCCAAAACATCACAGAGATCCCATATTGAAATCCTAAAACATCGCAGAGATCCCATATTGAAATCCCAAAACATCGCAGAGATCCCATATTGAAATCCTAAAACATCGCAGAGATCCCATATTTAAATCCTAAAACATCGCAGAGATCCCATATTGAAATCCCAAAACATCGCAGAGATCCCATATTGAAATCCCAAAACATCGCAGAGATCCCATATTGAAATCCCAAAACATCGCAGAGATCCCATATTGAAATCCCAAAACATCGCAGAGATCCCATATTGAAATCCCAAAACATCGCAGAGATCCCATATTAGCTGATGCGATCCGCCCGCCTCCCGCAGGAGTCCTCCACCCAGACCAAGGAATGGGGCGCCATCGAGGGCGGCGCCTTCAACCAGGCCGGGGACGACAATCCGTTCGCCTTCAGCGACAACCTTGGCCTGGCGGCGGGCAAGTTCGACCACGACTGGATCGTGAACCGGTTCCGCGAGGAGTACGACTCCGCCTTCTACGCCATGGGGCCGGTGGACGGCAAAATCACCGGCGCCCAGGCCAAGGACGAGATGAGCCGCTCCAAGCTGCCCTTCCAGCAGCTCGGCAAGATCTGGAAGCTGGCCGACATCGACCAGGATGGCATGCTGGACATTGACGAGTTCGCGCTGGCCAAGTACCTCATCAGGCTGAGGCTGGACGGCCACGAGCTGCCGAACCAGCTGCCAGACCACCTCATGCCGCCCAGCAAGAAGTGATTGGGGAGCTCGGACTGCGGCGATGGACAGCTGCTGGTGATCAAGCCTGCTTTGGCGAATGAAGAGGATTTTAATTAAAAATTCAGTGATTTGTTTCAATTCTATCCTGAATTAATGGCCAGTTTTTTATATTTATTATTGATAAGGTTTTTAAGATCGATATTTGTATTTAATCAGTTACTGAAAATCGATGTTTTTATTCTAATTGATCAGTTATTAAATTTAGATATTTTAAATTGACCAGGTAATAAAATATCGTTATAAATAATTTATCATTAATTGAATATCGATATAAATAATAATTCAGGTATTAAATATCGATATTTATAATTAATCAGGTATTGAATCAGGTATTGAATATCGATATTTATAATTGATCGGTTATTTAATATCGATATTTATAATTAATCAGGTATTGAATATCGATATTTATAATTAATCAGGTATTGAATATCGATATTTATAATTAATCAGGTATTGAATATCGATATTTATAATTAATCAGGTATTGAATATCGATATTTATAATTAATCAGATATTCAATATCGAGATTTATGATTGGATATAGATATCAGTGCTTCAACTTTATTACAATTTGTTTATGATATTTATAATTAAGTTTGAATATCGGTCTGATATTAATCATATTTCATTATCGATAATCACTGTATTGAGTACACACAATAAATGGATAGCTATAATTTGCAATATCGGTCAGTGTAAATTTGTCACCGAGTAGACTGGTTGATCAACAAACCGCACTGGGGCTGCTGGAAGCTGCTGGAAGCTGCACAATCGCTGCAATCTTTGTCTGCTTTCGTTCAATGCGCGTTTTTCCTTTCCTCTGAGCCTGCGGCCACTGACGCGCCCGCGGGCCGCGGCTCTCGCGGCAGAGACCCAATATAACCTGCCAACTCATTTTTAATAAGCTTATTTTGCCATTCGCGAACTTGTTTTGTTTTTGATTTGTTTTACTAAATTAGCTAATAATCGTCCTGAAGGTGGAGTCCCAGTTTGGCTTGTGTAGAAACACTACTCATTTGCTTTGTTATCGGTTGGACCAAAGTCATTCTGTGGACAAAGCTTTATTTATGTTTTTGATTAGTCAAAATATTTTAATTATATAGTTTGTAAACTTTACGTTTGTATTAGCAAAAATATTTGCTAAGCCTGCGTCTGGCTACTTACTCGCTAGTAGTATCATTTGCGCATCAATATATATTTAGATTATATATACAAAATGCATGCGCTAATGCTTAGTTTGGAAAGTGTTTTCTTACTTTTGTTAAAATCTGAATGATTTATTGCTTATTTATTCGTTTATTGAAATGCTATTACTGGCTTTATGCAGGTTGTGCCATTGCGCTTATCCAGAGATGATTATTTAATTAATAAATATATTGAATTTCGCTACACCAAATCCCACTCTACCCACTCTCTCTTTATTCTCTTCTGCTTTCTGTTTTCTACACTGACTGAACTGCAAGAAAGTCAACTACAGTAAATGAACTCAAGCAGCAGGTTTAAGGCCTGCTCTGTTTTGCCTGTGTTGCAAACAAATATACAATAAAAACAAACCAAATTGGAATTTCTTTTTTTGTCCCGGTAAAAAATGCGAGTTTTTGTTGCACATGTTTATTTCATATTTTCAAAAACAGTAAAAATCTGAGATGCAGAAATTCTTGTTTCTCCTTTGTTCAAAACCGGCATTCGTTCTCTCAATTTCTTAGAAACGAATTCCTGTTGAATTTCCACTTTTACTTTTGCTTCTCTATCAGTGTACTTTTAGTTGTCTTTGTCTTCTGTGTTAAAGCAATTTAGGGAGTCATCGAGGTGAGGTCAGGGGGTCATTTTTCCTGCAAAATCTTGGCCTCAAAAGATTGAAACTTTTGGCGGTTCATCCTCGCAGCTGCACCTCGCAAACACTCGCGCTGCTCTGTTGCCATGGCTACTAGCGACTCGGCCAGTAGTCTGGAGGCCTGGCTGTCCTTGATTGTGGACGCGTTCACTGTGGTCATCGGGCTGATGGCGAGCCTGGAGCTGCTGAGCCCCACACGGCTGCCGCAGCTGCTCCGAGATGCCCTGCAGTTCGGCAAAGTTCGGCCGGCCGGCCGGGCCTGGACTGCCGTGCAGCTGCTGGAGCTGCCGAAGCAGCACTTCTGGCATTTCTACCTGGCCGGCCTGGCCTGCTGCGCCTGCCTGCTCTGGGCCGCCAGCTGGCCTGCGGGCTGGCTGGGTGGCTGCCTGGCCGCACCGCTGGGCCTGCCGGATGGTGCGTGTCTGGGGTGGGATTGAGGTGAGATGGCATGAGATTTGGGGTGAGATTAAGGTGAGATGAGGTGGGATGTGGCGAAATTGGGGTGAGAGTGAGATGAGTGAGAGTGAGATTGGTGAGAGTAGCAGTGGTGAGAGTGGCAGGGGTGAGAGTGAGATGGGTGAGAATGGCAGGGCTGAGAGTGAGATGGGTGAGAGTGATACAGATGCTGGTTTAGCAGGAGTAGCCATGAGTCATCAGCTGCTCCAGCAACTACCTGCCGAACTCCGCAGTGTCCGCGGCACCCTGGCTGAGCTTCACCCCGCTGGTCCTGCAAGCCTGCCAGATGCTTCGCCGCCTGCTGGAGTGCCGGCTGGTGTTGGTCTACTCTAGCGGCAGCATCAACCTGCTGCACTACGGGCTGGGCTACGGATTCTACTGCTGCGTTGTCTGGTCGCTGCTGCTCCGGCTGCCAGGCGAGTCAATTTGCCGATATGTTGCGTAGATATCTTTATAAGAATGAAAATTTCATCGAGTATTTGAATTGCCGATGGCAGAGTACAGGATCAGCTTGGCGCAAGCTATCGCTCACTCTGCCGTTCACGCACTGCTGGCCTGGGGTCAGTTTAAGGCAGCCCAGACTCTCGCCGCGTTGAGGAAGGACGGAAAAGGTGGGAGATTTCTGGTGCTTCTGCTTGACTGTGTGGCCTGTGCAGTGCGTTCTCTTCTGTCCGATCTCAATGCCGGAGCAGCTGTTCTCTAATTTCCCTAATCTGTTTTTCTTCCAAAATCCCCATTTCCCTAATCTGTTTTTTCTTCCCAAATCCCCATTTCCCCAACCTGTTTTTCTTTTCAAATCCCCATTTCCCTAATCTGTTTATCTTCCCAAATCCCCATTTCCCTAATCTGTTTATATTCCCAAATCCCCATTTCCCTAACCTGTTTTTCTTTTCAAATCCCCATTTCCCTAATCTGTTTATCTTCTTAAATCCCCATTTCCCTAATCTGTTCAGTTTATCTTCTCAGATCCCCATTTCCCTAATCTGTTTATCTTCCCAAATCCCCATTTTCCTAAGCTGTTTATCTTTCCAAATCCCCATTTCCCTAATCTGTTTATATTCATAAATTCCCATTTCCCTAAACTGTTTATCTTCCCAAATCCCCATTTCCCAAATCTTTTTATCTTCCCGAATCCCCATTTTCCTAATCTGTTTATCTTCCCAAATCCCCATTTTCCTAATCTGTTTATCTTCCCGAATCCCCATTTCCCTAATCAGTTTATATTCCTAAATCCCCATTTCCCTAATCTGTTTATATTCCCAAAATTCCTATTTCCCTAATCTGTTTTTCTTCCCAAATCCCCATTTCCCTAATCTGTTTATCTTCTCAGATCCCCATTTCCCTAATCTGTTTATCTTCCCAAATCCCCATTTCCCTAATCTGTTTATCTTCCCAAATCCCCATTTCCCTAATCTGTTTATATTCATAAATTCCCATTTCCCTAAACTGTTTATCTTCCCAAATCCCCATTTCCCTAATCTTTTTATCTTCCCGAATCCCCATTTTCCTAATCTGTTTATCTTCCCAAATCCCCATTTTCCTAATCTGTTTATCTTCCCGAATCCCCATTTCCCTAATCTGTTTATATTCCCAAATCCTCATTTCATTAAGCTTCTTGTCTTCTTAAAACTCGGTTTTAATGCTTGTAATTTTTTCCTCTAGGCGCGGTGATTCACCGCAAGCATCTGCTGCCGCAGGGTCACCTGTTCCGCTACCTGTCGTCGCCCCATTACAACCTGGAGATGCTTATCTACCTGAATTTGTTTTGCCTCGTCAGCGGCGGCGGCGGCGGGGGTGGCGGGCTGCTGTTTCACCTGCTGCTGTTTGTCCTGGTGAACCAGTCGGCCAGCGCCCTGCTCTCGCACGCGTGGTACAGGCAACAGTTTGGCAGCAGCTTCCCTGCTGACAGACGGGCCCTTATACCGTTTGTGCTCTGAGCTTTGGGCTGCAATGTTGTACATTAACGCTGCTGTGCGAATAATATGCCACTGTTACATTTATATGCTCCTGCTGAAAATATAAATGCGTCCTTTGTTTACTCTTTCTACATGCCTACATGAATGCGTAACATTACGCATGTGATTGTTTCATTACTGATGGCTACGTTAGAAAAGAAAAGAAAACATGTACCTAGGATATAAAATTAACATAGAATCATACTTTTATAGATGAAAAACTTTATGAAGATCAATAGAGCGATAGGGAAGGCAACACATCAAAAATAAGCATAGGGTCTGTCTCCCATCAAAAACCAAAAATTTTCTGTTTAAAAAAGAAAACCTATCTCCATAATGTATTTTTAGGTAAAAACTGCCTCCTAAAATTTTCAAGAAACGTAATTTCCTGTCATTCTACTAGAGTAGTCCTTGGATGCTACATGTAAATATAAATGCATGCATGTTACTCGTACTTTATGCACGTGAATATCGTAAGTTTTGGCTGAACTGGACTATAGTAATTGAATCCCAGAAGAAAAAACTGGATTACTTTGATAATTAGAACTATAAAAATATTTATTTGCACATTAACAGTATGGGGCCTCTTCATAGTGCTTGTTCTGGTTCTAGAACCAGATCCAATTTGTGAAGTACAACTTTTTTCTCCTAAACTAGAAGGATATATACGTGCTGTAAAGTTGTAATTATTGAATGGGAATAGCCAAGAAAGTAAATAATTGTGCAAAGTGAGCCTGATAACGCAGTCAAACATTTAACAAATTAAAACAGTTATACGGTTTTTTTCTACAAAGATCCGATCCGAACTGACTCTGGTTCTTAAATTGATGTGAAAAGCGGTGGAAAAGCAGCTAATCCTTGAATGCTCAAACAAAATGCTGACTTCTGGAATTACGAGTAATAAAATAGTTTTGTAATTGCAACACTAGCTACTCGCTAGAGAAGTATGGGACTCACCAGTCTAAAATAACATTACTCCTGCGGATAGGCCTAGAATTTGTTTCTTTTCACTTATGTTTCTTGGAATCTCAGCCTCCGTTTCGAATTCGGAAGTCTAAGTTGCGCGATGTACATAAATCATGATGTATACTAACTACTGAATTTTTGATTTGCTTTGACTTGCTTTGATTTAGTAGCGATCTAGATAATTTAAATTACAAAGTTTAAGTTCCAGCAATGCAATGTCAATGAGCAATAGGCCTACAATTGAAAAGTTGCACAGTTACGTGCAATTTTAGAACTAGTAGTGTGCGCCACACAAAAATTACAATAGACTTAAAAAATACTTCAGAAAAATCCAGATTTTTTATGCATAATTTGTCTGGCTCTCTGCAGTCGTGGAATCTGAAGTTTTATGAGAGGGGTGGCACACGCAGCACAATAAAATTATATAACTTGCCTATTTTCTATGGAAGTACATTAGCAGGGGCGGCGGAGCCTAATATTTGAGGGGGGCACCAGGCACAGGGCAAGGGGGGCACAGGTACCTTTATAAGCTGCTAATTAGGACCTAAAATCTGAAAAAAACATAAAAAATTACCACGTGGACTCATTTTCTGGGGGGCACATGCCCCTGGTGCTGCAAGCTCCGTTAGCTCCCACTGCGGCACTGCCCATGTATGATGTACATTAGTATATTGTAATACTGGCAATCTGACATTAAATGGAATCTTATATCTGTAATGTGCAATTCTGATGGGTGTGCACTCTCTGCCCTCAGCTCATCCTAGATCTGCCCCTGTGTCTTTAGTCTTGAATCTTAGTCATCTTAAAAGATAATATCCAGCTAATATCAAACACCTTTGACTCAGTTTGAGTATAAATTAATTAATCTTTTTATTAGCACATAAAATGCATTTAAATGCAAGACCTCTTTAATTAGTTTTTTAAAATATATTGTTTTATATTGTTTTCCATTCCAAATGCATTATATTTATAATATCTAACTAAAACTAGGCCTAAGTGGTTTGACTAGCCAGGTTTAATGTGTATCTCTTCCTAGAATCCTAGTTGGCTGCTAATTTATATATGGGACTTATGTATATTATTGCAAAATTTCCTATGCAACTGTTACAGGGGTAACTTCTGTCCCCACAAATGATCCCACCGCTGGTACCAAAGTTGTCCTAGGGGTTACTTCTGCCTCTATTAATAATCTCACAATGCCACCAAAAGCTGTCGTAGGGCTCTTAATTAATCCTTTGTCTAGCCTTACTTGCTGCCACAAAGCTATTTCTTCTTAACAATTCTACTGGTTATTAATTGTCTTTCTACTGGTAGCGTATGAACTTCTATTGGTAGCGTATATACTTCTATTGGTAGCGTATGAACTTCTATTGGTAGCGTATATACTTCTATTGGTAGCGTATGAACTTCTATTGTACTTTTCTGGCCTGAGCAGTCTATCGACACTGTCTATTCTATTCCTATGCTTCCCCTAATATTATTCTCTCAGTCCTGGGCGTTCCCTGGATCAGAGGGTCACAGCTCTAAGCGAAGTCTCTGCCCTGAGGCGGTCTTTCCCTCGCTCTGAGGCGGTTCTCCTGTCCTGAGGCGAATTTACTATTACTGCCCTGAGGCGATCTCTCGCTGTTAGCGATCTTCTCCCAATTTGAGGGGTAATTCTTATAGAAATGAACAATCCAAATAAGAATGCTTTAAAGACTTCTTATTGAGTGAACTTATTGCTTCAATATTATTCGAACAAGCGAATGAAGCGAGCAAGTTGCTCTTCTTGGCCCCATCTGGGCTCCTATTTATACCATTTCGTATATATATTTAAAACAAACTTTGATTTTCTACAATATTATTTGCGCATACAACGTTAAAACAAAAATATTACTTTTTGGCGGAAATTTGAATATGGTAATTTCTAAGAAAGCAATTGTTCGCGTAGACTAAAAATAAAGCCATATTTCATACTGTAAAGCAGATATATTACACTGCCTCACAACAAATAGGCCCCCTGCCCTAGGCTATTTTAATGTTGAAAAAATATTGTCATAGATCAATATCAAGACAATGATATGATATATTACAAGGGGTGATCAAAAAGTTCTGCAACCTTTTGTTATAGCTTTTAGTTATAGAATCAGCAAAAGCCGAAAACTTACACATATGCGGCTATATCTGTTTGCTATATTTATATGCATTTTTGGCTTCCAAATGTGCCCCAGTAAAATTTCACAGCCATATATTTTCCATGTGTTTTCAGTAGCTGATGGAAACATCAAAAGACAGTGTTCGCTTCTATATCTTTATGTGCATGCAACTTGGTTGCAAAGTGACTGATATTCACACCATGTTTTGTGAATGTTTTAGCTGACTTTGCTCCATCATTTGACACAGTTGCCCGCTGGCTGCGCCATTTCTTGGAAGGCTGGGACAGCTTCAACGATGAACCGAGGTCTGGCTGACCCCGGACATCCGTGACCGAAGATGTCGTGGCCCATGCCGATGCAATAATTCGTGAGGATTGGAGCATTATGCTGAGGTTCCTTGCCTATGAGCTTGGTGTCAGCTATGGAAGTGCTCATAACATCATGCATGAGCAACTGGGCCGCACAAAGACTTGCGCTCGGTGGGTACCCCATCTTCTCACTCCGGAGCAGCAAGCAGAGAGGGTGCGCATCTGTCGCTTGTGGCTGCAAATTTTTGAGCCCCACGGCCCACAACAACTGTTGGATGTCATCACAGGAGACGAATGTTGGATCTCCTTCTTTTACCATGAAGGATAAGCAGTCTGACATGGTCTGGCTGGCAGAAGATGAGCCAAGGCCTGAGGTGCTGAAGACTAGATTCTGCAGTTGGAAGTGGATGTTCACCATTTTTTCAACTCTCAGGGTGTTGTATCGGTAAACATCCTTCCAGCGGGTGCCACAGTGACTGCCAGGTACTACACAGACACTGTTCTGCCAGGCGTGCTGCAGGAGCGGCAGGAACGTGCGCAAACCAGGCATGGACCTCGACTCCTGCTGCACCATGACAATGTGGCACCGCACAGGGCGGCATCAACCATGGCGTACCTGGAGCAGCAGGGGGTCCGGCTGCTGCCCCATCCACCCTACTCTCTAGACCTAGCACCTTCCGACTTTTGGCTGTTCCTGAGGATCAAATCCGTCGTTTCTGGGAGGCCGTTTTCACGCATGCAAGACTTTGCCCAAGCGGTACATTCAGCTCTACAGGGTATACCAACTCTGGAGTACCATGACTGCTTTCAGACATGGTGCACACGCATGCGACGGTGCATAGATAGTGGTGGAAAGTACTTTAAGGGAATGTGACACTGATTAGACGCCTCGGCTGCTGTAGCACTGAGTTGTGAGGTCACTTGCAGAACTTTTTGATCACCCCTCGTATTAATAAAGGTAATGTAGGCCTATAGTAAGATAAAATTATTGGAGCTATTTTTAATTAATATATATTAATATATATTATTTCATTAGGGCCTAATTTTTAATCAATTTTATTTTATGAATATTGGATTAATAATATAAAAGTATAATAGTATAATAAAATATAGATTATATAAGTTATATATATATAAGGACGCAAAGATATTATGGTGGGCGTCTTGCGCGCACGCGCTCGCAGAAGAGACGAGAAGGACAGTTTGTTGCAGATTGTGGGGTCAGGTTAATGGCTTGAAGGTCAGACTCAAGCGTGGCGGTCAGCGTGACAGTCTGGCCTTGGCCCCAGTGGTGTGATTCAGGCGCGAATTCGCGCCAGGCGCAAAAATGGCGCGAATGCGCGAATCCTGGGGGTCTGGCGCGAAATTTTGTGGAACCATGGGCGCGAAAATTGCATTCTTATTTTCTGCTTTTTACACTTATTCTCTTGTCAGACAGTATGAAATACAAGAATGTCATAGCTTAGGAGATTAATCTAACAAACTGAGTTCAATCTCAGGCGTCAGCAGCAGAAGAAGAAACAGAAGGAGGCAGAGAAGCTAGCTGAGCTCGTCTTAAAGCGCAAGGCTGCTGAGCTGCTGTCAACGTCATCAATCACCAGCACGAGCAGTCGTCTGCCTGCAGACATCGCCAACAAGAAGTTCAGGGGGGACACGGCTGTGACTTAAGAGATATGCTAATTGGTAACCAGACGCATCTTCAAAAGTGTCATCAATTGACTTATTTGGCTGTCAGTAGAATATTATTGGCATGGCGCGAAAATTTTCAGTCGGCGCGAAATTTGGCAAACTTTCCAATCACACCACTGCTTGGCCCCGTCGGAGACGCTCGGTTGGCTGATGCAGCAGGGTTAGCGCCAGCAGGTTTTGCTCTCCTCTGCCATAGCTGCGGAGGCAGTGGCTGACGAGCATTAGCCAGTGCCGCTGGAGAGTGGCACTGAGCTGAGGCACACGGGCTCTCGCCATCAGCTGGTCCGTCGGCAGCCGCTCTGGATAATGGATGCCAAGGGCGAACCGCAGCAGCAATCGGTAGGCAGCGTCCAGGGCTCGGGACCTCGAGTCGGTCATTGGCACTGCCTCCAGTCTGTACAGGAAGATTGGCTCTACGGCAGCGCGGAACAGGCGCATCTTCAGGTCGTCGTTGGCAGCTGAGCTGAAGACCTCCCTAAGGAGATGAGCCGCGCGCCAGGCCTGTGACCTCTGGTCGGCGATGATGGAGTCAGGGCTCATCACGAGGGAGCCCAGGTACCGGAAGTCTCTGCAGGCTGAAATGATTTGTCCATCTGGTAGGGTCAGGATTGGTGCTGCATTGGTGCCCACGTGCAGCACTTCCGTCTTGCGTGCGTTGATTTGCAGAAGCTTGCAGATTACAGATTGTAATATAAGTTACAATCCTATAAAGGTTATAATAGGAAAAGGAAAATTTACTTATTATACCATGTTTGGAAAAAATGAAATAAACAATTAATAGGCCTAAATATCTAGCATATCCTAGATTTTATACTATAGTCTAATTCTTTAAAGTTTTAATTAGTTTAGATTAGCTTAAGATTAGTGATTAGCTAATCTTGGGATCAAAAAAAGATTTTTAAGCTTCTGAATCAAAATTTTAAAGCTTAGTAAAAGCTATACCTAACCGAAGTATTTTTTTCTTAGAATTATGAAATACAAATATATCAGCTTTTAGCTTTTAATTAATCTACAATTTAAAATCTTATGATGAGTTTGTCAATTTCTATATTTCTATGGTCTTACAATTACAATTTTGGCAATAATATTTGTTTTGAAATAGCTTTTTTGTCCTAATAATTTATTAATTTATAGTCCAACCTATAAATACATAAAGAAATCAGTGGTAGCAAGACAATTTATAGAGTTTAGCAGAGTATTAAGCATTAATGAAGCATATAGAATATAGGAAATAAAATGATATATGAATTCAGTTTTTTGCATTTGTTATGGAAGAAACATAGTTTTGTCTTGGGATTTATGAGCTTAAATATGGATTTAAGAGCCCAGTCCTATAATCATTTGATTGCAATCCCTAATTGCAACCTCTTCATATAACTTTTTAAAATGAAAAATGCAGTATATAAAAGGCTCTTATTGCTCTGATAGCCTCTTCTGCTTATTTCCATTCTGTTGTCTTTTTGTGCTTTTAGGAGTGGCTTCATTTTTATAACTTATTTTGCTATTTGCTTCTTATCATGTATAGCTTTTGGCCATAGAATTTTATTGTTACAAAATGGCTAAAATTATGTTCCATAGTAAATCATTCAAGCAAATAGTTCTTTATTGGAAAGCAAACTAAGCCGCCTGATTGTGGCGCAAGAGGCCCTTGGTAACTGACTAGAATAGTTTGGGATCGGGCAAGATTCTTCCCAAATCCCCAGTCTGCCGAACTCGATCCACTCCAGGCCAGCCGCCACCGCGAACTCGACGACACGGACCGGCGGCCGAGGCGACGCGGCGACTCCGACAGCCACCACCACCGCCGCCACCAGCATCGGCCTGACGATGCTGTCGACCAACGCGACGCTGATCGGGTTCAGCGGGACCATCGGGACCGGGATGCCCGACGCCGCGAGCACCATCGGCACAGTCAGCAGCGCGACGAAGACCAGCCGCGACGAAGGGAGCGATCGCGCTCTCGGTCTGCTGACCGCTTTGACACCCGTCGGGAGCGCGGGGGCGGCGGTGGCGGTGGCAGAGGCCGCGGCCGTCGCGAGCATCGCCAGCAGCAGCAGCGGTTCGAGTGGGGCCGCCCGGACCAGCAGCGAGTGAAATCTGAAACCGGCGAAGAGCCCGACGAGAAAAAGCCGCCGCCGCCACCCAAGCAGATGGCCAACATGGGGCTCTCCGGCAAGCTGGCCGAGGACACCAACATGTACAAGGGTGTGCTCATCAAGTACAGCGAGCCCGCCAACGCCCGCATGCCCAAGAAGCGCTGGCGACTCTATCCGTTCAAGGTGAGGGCTTCTGGGGTGCACTGGGACTCCCACATCCCCAGTTGCTGGCCCCAGCCTCCCAGATCCTCAGTTGCTGGGCCAGCCTCCCAGATCCTCAGTTGCTGGGCCAGCCTCCCAGATCCTCAGTTGCTGGGCCAGCCTCCCATATCCTCAGTTGCTGGGCCCAGCCTCCCAGATCCTCAGTTGCTGGGCCCAGCCTCCCAGATCCTCAGTTGCTGGGCCAGCCTCCCAGATCCCCAGTTGCTGGGCCCAGCCTCCCAAATCCTCAGTTGCTGGGCCAGCCTCCCATATCCTCAGTTGCTGAACCAGCCTCCCAGATCCCCAGTTGCTGGGCCAGCCTCCCAGATCCCCAGTTGCTGGCCCAGCCTCCCAGATCCTCAGTTGCTGGGCCAGCCTCCCAGATCCTCAGTTGCTGAACCAGCCTCCCAGATCCTCAGGTGCTGGGCCAGCCTCCCAGAGTGTCAGTTGCTGGGCCAGCCTCCCAGATCCTCAGTTGCTGGGCCAGCCCCCATATCCTCAGTTGCTGGGCCAGCCTCCCAGATCCCCAGTTGCTGGGCCAGCCTCCCATATCCTCAGTTGCTGGGCCAGCCTCCCAGATCCCCAGTTGCTGGGCCCAGCCTCCCAGATCCTCAGTTGCTGGCCCAGCCTCCCAGATCCTCAGTTGCTGGGCCCAGCCTCCTAGATCCCCAGTTGCTGGGCCCAGCCTCCCAGATCCTCAGTTGCTGGGCCCAGCCTCCCAGATCCTCAGTTGCTGGGCCAGCCTCCCAGATCCTCAGTTGCTGGCCCCAGCCTCCCATATCCTCAGTTGCTGGGCCAGCCTCCCAAATCCCCAGTTGCTGAACCAGCCTCCCATATCCTCAGTTGCTGGGCCAGCCTCCCAGATCCCCAGTTGCTGGGCCCAGCCTCCCAGATCCTCAGTTGCTGGGCCCAGCCTCCCAGATCCCCAGTTGCTGAACCAGCCTCCCAGATCCCCAGTTGCTGAACCAGCCTCCCAGATCCCCAGTTGCTGGGCCCAGCCTCCCAAATCCTCAGTTGCTGGGCCAGCCTCCCAGATCCTCAGGTGCTGGGCCAGCCTCACAGATCCTCAGTTGCTGGGCCAGCCTCCCATATCCTCAGTTGCTGGGCCCAGCCTCCCAGATCCTCAGTTGCTGGGCCCAGCCTCCCAGATCCTCAGTTGCTGGGCCCAGCCTTCCAGATCCCCAGTTGCTGGGCCAGCCTCCCAGATCCTCAGTTGCTGGCCCCAGCCTCCCATATCCTCAGTTGCTGGGCCAGCCTCCCAGATCCCCAGTTGCTGGGCCAGCCTCCCAGATCCCCAGTTGCTGGCCCAGCCTCCCAGATCCTCAGTTGCTGGGCCAGCCTCCCAGATCCTCAGTTGCTGGGCCAGCCTCCCAGATCCCCAGTTGCTGAACCAGCCTCCCATATCCTCAGTTGCTGAGCCAGCCTCCTAGCGGAATGGGCGATGCTCGCCTCCCCGCTGCGTCTTCGGACCGCCCTGCAGCTAAGTGGGCCAGCCTCCCAGTTCCTCAGTTGCTGAACCAGCCTCCCAGATCCTCAGGTGCTGAGCCAGCCTCCCAGAGTGTCAGTTGCTGTTCCAGCCTCCCAGATCCCCAGTTGCTGGGCCAGCCTCCCTGATCCTCAGGCCAGAAAATTGAAACCTTTCAGATCATCAATAGAGATAATATAAGCCAACATATTCCTAAACCAAAACCCGGATCATCCCAGATCCTCACTAAATTCCCCTTTCCCCACCCACCTCAGGGCGAGGAGGCCATGAAGCCGCTGTACGTGCACCGGCAGAGCGGCTACCTGATCGGCAAGGACCGCAAGGTGGCCGACATCCCGATGGACCACCCGTCCATCTCCAAGCAGCACGCGGCCCTGCAGTACCGGCTGGTGGAGTTGGAGCAGCCGGACGGCAGCAAGTCGCGGCTGGTGAAGCCGTACATCATCGACCTGGAGTCCGCCAACGGCACCTACCTCAACGGCGAGCGCGTCGAAGCTCGGCGTTATATTGAATTAAAAGAACGCGACGTACTTAAATTCGGCTACAGTTCGCGCGAATATGTTGTACTGAGCGAGAACGCCGGAGAAGGCGAGGACAGAGCTGCCGCCGCAGGCGGTGACGACCGAGTGCCACCCAGCGACAGCGACGACTCCGACATTGAACCCATGGCTGCGGCAGCGTCTTCCCGGCACAGGCAAAGATGATTGGGATCTCAATTTGTCAGGACTTCAATGTATAAAAAATGCCCTAGTGTTTGGCGATCTGTATTCATGGGGATTCGGGATCTGTGTTCATGGGGATTTGGGATCTGTGTTCATGGGGATTTGGGATCTGTGTTCATGGGGATTTGGGATCTGAATTCATGGGGATTTGGGATCTGTATTCATGGGGATTTGAGATCTGTATTCTTGGGGATTTGGGATCTGTATTGATGAATTCATGAGGATTTGGGGCTTAAATCTCTTTAAAATTCGAATACTTAATTCGTTTTATAGTCGACCAATGCAGGTAAACTTTTAATACTACTTCTGTAGCCTCGACTTATAAGTAGTTTGACGTGAAAGTAGCTGCCAGTTTATTTTTTCCGTTGCTCTTTCCGATATTTAATGCACGAGATGCTTTGCAACCAGTGCGATGTACAGTTGGCTCACAACAGTGAATCATCGGCGCTTTAACAATATTTGAAGTTGCTTTCTCAGGCAGCTCTTTGCGTACTCAAATAAATTGTATCTACTGACTTGCTCTAACTTTAACGTGGCTGTCTATAAATGTCTAAAGTTTTGATAATCTTTCAGACTTTATCTTTTTTCTGATTTGTTTAGAATACAACCCTGCACTCCCTGCAACCCTGCACTCCCTGCACTCCCTGCATCCCTGCACTCCCTGCATCCCTGCACTCCCGCAACCCTGCACTCCCTGCACTCCCTGCACTCCCGCAACCCTGCACTCCCGCAACCCTGCACTCCCTGCATCCCTGCACTCCCTGCACTCCCTGCAACCCTGCACTCCCTACAACCCTGCACTCCCTGCAACCCTGCACTCCCTGCAACCCTGCACTCCCTACGACGTGCACTCTTCACACGCCTAAAATCTACAATTCTCTAAGCTCGTCAGTCCCGTTACCGAATATTGACTCCCGCAGCAGCAACAGCAGCACTGAATAACCCTTCGTGCTTTTGCTCCGGCCCCCAAAAGGGCACCGGCAGAGTTGGTGGGTAAATAAACAAGCGGCCGCTGCTGTGGGCCGCCATATCCGATTTCTTAATCCTCTTATCAACAGGCAGCAAAAGTGCGCTGGCAGCTTTTATCCCGATGGGCAGTTCGAGGACTGGAAGTTGGAACTGCATTCGATTGTCGCGCCTGCACTGCACTGATTTCTGTTGAGAGATCGGCTTCCTGAAGTCCTTTGGTCAGGCGACTGAGGGGGGGGGGTTGTCCATTTCGAATTCGGACTCGAACTGCGGTGTTTGCCTCTGCCACCCTGATCTGATCACTGGCTTCTCCGGCTCTGCCTGCACTGCTTCTGTGCTCTGATGTCCTCTGTCTGAATGTCTGTGTGTCTGTGCCATCCGTCTGTCTGTGTGTCTGTCTGTGTCTGTGCCATCCGTCTGTGTGTCCGTCTGTGTGTCTGTCTGTGTGTCTGTGCCATCCGTCTGTGTGTCTGTCTGTGTGTCTGTCTGTGTGTCTGTGCCATCCGTCTGTCTGTCTGTGTGTCTGTCTGTCTGTCTGCCTGCCTGCCTGCCTGCCTGCCTGCCTGCCTGCCTGCCTGCCTGCCTGCCTGCCTGCCCATCTATCTATCTATCTATCTATCTGTCTATCTATCTATCTATCTATCTACCTATTATAAATCAAAAGTCAATTTGTCAACCAAATCTCTATCCAAAATCTCAGTTCATCTGAGTTCAGCTCCCTGTGCATCTCCTCCGCAAAGTGCTTCAGTCACAGACTTGAAAACGCCCGAAGTTGGCCGCAGTGTTCAGCACTGATAAACCCGAGATGACTGGGGTGGGGGGTGGGGGTGCTGGCACACTGCAGCTGCTGGGGCCTCGCTGCATTCAGGCCGGTGTTTGCGGCGCCTCCGCCGGCTCCTCCTTCCCCGCCGCGACCCCCTGCCGGGTGCCATAAATCAGGCCCCGCATGTCAGCCAGTTCCTTGGTTGCAGCAAGTTGCCGCAGCCAATTATCGGGACTGCGTCTGACGACATCTGCAGATTCTGGGCTGGAAGGTTCAAGAAGGCAAGAAATTATACAGACACCGACAGATACTGGCTCGCTGGGATCTGCCTTGGCTGTTTGTGTGTTCTGCTGCTTCTGTTGCGGTTACCGCCGCTAATTGTGCTGCTGCTGCTGCTGCTGCTGCTGCCTCCCTGACCCCTGGTTCGATTCCGCGTACGCGGCCACAATAATTTGGGGCTTGTTCGAGAAAATTGGCCAGTGGGTTGTTGTTGTGCAATTCACCAGCCACAGAGGCACAAGAGAGTGAGCATGCCTGATGATTAGAAGGTTTATTAGGGCCGTTGTGCTAACTACTACTACTATTACTATTATCTAGATACTACTACTACTACTACTGCTACTACTACTACTACTACTGCTGCTGCTAATACTACTGCGACTACTGTTACTACTACTACTACTAATTGCTTTCATTGCTTCAAATATAGTATTCTCTAAGCTTGGCCGCACTTGGCGGGGCTCTTTAGGAATGCATTCGCGGGCATCTGATTCAGTTTGACAAGTTGTGACCCTCACGCGCTTGCTGACAGCCTGTCAGTCTGGAGCAGTACTTGCTATGCAGTGTTTGATTTACCTGGTACTAACCACCTACTCAGCCTCTTCTCAAAGCTCCATAATGCATCTGCGCTTGTAGTTGCAGATTCTCAGCTGTAGACAAAAAGCAAAGTATTGAGCAGTTCATGAGAAACCAGCAGCCACTTGAATAGCACTCGAGAAATTTACCTTGCCGAGCTGAAACCTGCCGCAGGTGACCTGTAATTTAGTGGCGACCGCCACCTCACCCCAGTTCCTTCACCCACGCAGCTCGCCGGCCAGTACAGATAAAACTGTAAACTCAGAGGCGAAGGTATCAGCAAAATTACAGACAATATTTTCAATTTCGCTACGCACCTGCAGCATCTGAGCACTGATGCCGGCCCCACAGCAGCCGAGGCCAACCAGCCAGTGAGTGTTCTTGGGCTCCTTTAAACAGGTTATAACAGTCTGATAGAAACTCTCCAAAGCACCCCTGTCCCAGCTCAAGTTCGGAAGGCATAGAGAGGGAAGATGGATAAATCAAGGTCAAATTCGCAGCTTCCAGCCTCGGCCAGATGCTGTTAAATTGTGTTTTTTGTATCTTGCCCATCCCGCTGACTCCTCAGCACTCATGCTCATGCAGGGTGTACAGGGGCACTCATGCTCATGCAGGGCGTACAGGGGCACTCATGCTCATGCAGGGTGTACAGGGGCACTCATGCTCATGCAGGGTGTACAGGGGCACTCATGCTCATGCAGGGTGTACAGGGGCACTCATGCTCATGCAGGGTGTACAGGGGCACTCATGCTCATGCAGGGTGTACAGGGGCACTCATGCTCATGCAGGGTGTACAGTGGCACTCATGCTCATGCAGGGTGTACAGTGGCACTCATGCTCATGCAGGGTGTGCAGGGGCACTCCTGCTCATGCAGGGTGTACAGGGCACTCATGCTCATGCAGGGTGTACAGGGGCCCTGACTTTCTAATCGTCAGGCACTTTCTGTGCCTTGGGGGTTGGCCCTCATGGCTGTGAACTTCACGACCCCCCCCCCCAAGACACTGTCCGTACACAAAGCCTGTGAGGAATCGAACCCCTAGATCTCTGGCGCAAAATTCGGACGCTCGTGCCGCAATCGGCCCCAAAAGTGACATTCTGAAATCTTAAAACTCCTCCACCAGGAAGCCTCCAGCGGCAGCCGCCGCCGCGGCAGCTGAGAGGCTCCGCAAACGCCGCCAGCTCGCCCCGTTCGTCGCCGCCTGCGTGACGTCATCAGCCATCGGCCTGTCGCTGAACCTGGCGGCCCTCAATCTGCCGAGCTGGTGGCTGCTGGTGGCGAACGGCACCTCGGGCGCATCGATGCGCGGCATCTTGACCGGCTGCGACTCGAACTCGCGCTGTCAGCCGCTCGATTTCGGACAGTCAACGATGCTGGATTCTTCATCAACATTTCAACGCCAGTGGCGTCTCGCCGTGCTGGCGCTGCACCTTGGCGCCGCCGTGATGCACCTCCTGGCTGCCTGCGTCACCGCCGTGGCGCTGTTCGCCTCCGGCCAGGCCGCCCGCCGCAGGTTCCTCGGGGTCGCCCAGGCCGCCGCATTCGTCGCCTTCGCCTGCCAGGCCGCCGCGTTTCTGGCCTGCCAGGTCAGCGACTGACCCCATTGACCTCGGCTGACCCCATTGACCCCGGCTGACCCCACTGACCCCGGCTGACCTTGACGGACCCCCCACTGATCTGATTGACCCCGGCTAACCTCGCTGGACTCCCCGACTGACCTGATTGACCCCGGCTGATCCCACTGACCCAGGCTGACCTCGACGGACCCCCGACTGACCCTGATTGACCCCGGCTGACCTTGACGGACCCTTGACCGACCCTGATTGACCCCGGCTGACCCCACTGACCCAGGCTGACCTCGACAAACCCCCCGACTGACCCTGATTGACCCCGGCTGACCTTGACGGACCCCTTGACTGACACTGATTGACCCCGGCTGATTCCACTCACCCGAAAGACTTCCGGCCGATCCTCACTGGCCCCGGCTGATCCACTGACCCCATTTCTGACCCAAAATGACCCCTCCTAATTCCCACTGACCCAGACTGACAGCAGCTGACACAGATAACTGCCACCGTCACTCGCAGATGTCAGCCACTCTTGATTGGCTGTCCGATTCAACGATGACGTCATCGTCCATGGAGCCGGGGCTGGCGCACTGGCTGGGCCTGTCCGGCTGCCTGGCGGCCTGGCTGGCGGCCGGACTGCAGCTGCTGCTGGCCTGGGCGGCTCGGCCGCCAGAGGAGGCGACAGCGGCTCCCGAAGCGGCGCCGCCGGAAGTCGCTCCTTCCGGAGTGACGCTCAAGGTGGCACCGGGAGCGGCACCGGAAGTGGCACCGGGAGCGGCACTGGGAGCGGCACCGGGAGCGGCACTGGGAGCGGCACCGGGAGTGGCCCGGGGAGCGGCACCGGGAGCGGCACTGGGAGCGGCACCGGGAGCGGCACCAAAATCGACAGCGGCCCCGGCGGTCGGCCCGCCAGCTGTCAGAGCGGCGCCAGGCGTGCCGACAACCGGCCTGGCACCGGGACTGATGATGCAGGGCCTTGTGCCGGTGTTCATTCCCGTGTCGACGCCGCTGTTTATGATGGTCGGCGGCGGTGTCGGCGGTGGCGGCGGCGTTCCGATGCCCGGCCTGCTGCCTGGCACCTTGCCAACTGGATTGGCACCGGGAATGGCACCAGGAATGGCACCGGGAATGGCACCAGGAATGGCACCGGGAATGGCAGGTCCGGGCGAGCAGCGGTTCCGCTCCGCCGTCGAGCTGCACAGCGGAGCAGCGGCGGCATCAACAGCCGCCGAGGCCGGTTCGCCTCGTCAGTCGGTGGATGACAGTCTGGCGTCCACTCGCAGGCTCGTCCGTCAGCGCATTGATTGAAACTTTGCAGACACTGGGGGGAGGACGCAGCTCTAGTCTTGATCCGGCAAACGTTGGGGACAATTCAATGCTAATAAATTATGCTCTTGGTTATCGCTTGCAACTTCGAAATTAGTTAAATTCGAAATTTGGAAACTCATTCAATAACCAGACAGCCGGAAAACAGGAAAATCTGTCAGAGTCAAATGATCAGATAGTGAGAGAGTCAGATAGTGAGAGAGTCAGATAGTGAGAGAGTCAGATAGTGAGAGAGTAAGATAGTGAGAGAGTAAGATAGTGAGAGAGTAAGATAGTGAGAGAGTAAGATAGTGAGAGAGTCAGATAGTGAGAGAGTAAGATAGTGAGAGAGTAAGATAGTGAGAGAGTCAGATAGTGAGAGAGTAAGATAGTGAGAGAGTCAGATAGTGAGAGAGTCAGAGAATCAGAGAGTCAGAGAATCAGAGAGTCAGAGAATCAGAAAATCAGAGAATCAGAGAGTCAGAGAGTCAGAGAATCAGAGAGTCAGAGAATCAGAGAGTCAGAGAGTCAGAGAATCAGACAGTCAGAGAGTCAGAGAGTCAGAGAATCAGATAATCAGATAATCAGACAGTCAGAGAGTCAGAGAGTCAGAGAGTCAGAGAATCAGAGTCAGAGAATCAGAGAATCGGAGTCAGAGAATCAGACAGTCAGAGAGTCAGAGAATCAGACAGTCAGAGAGTCAGAGAATCAGACAGTCAGAGAGTCAGAGAATCAGAGAGTCAAAGGGCCAGAGAATCAGAGAGTCAGAGTCAGAGAATCAGAGAATCAGAGTCAGAGAATCAGAGAATCAGAGTCAGAGAATCAGACAGTCAGAGAGTCAGAGAATCAGAATCAGAGAATCATAGAGCCCGAGAGTCAGATAGTGAGAGAATCAAAGAATCAGAGTCAGAGAATCAGACAGTCAGAGAGTCAGAGAATCAGAGAGTAAGATAGTGAGAGAGTGAGAGAGTCAGAGAATCAGAGTCAGAGAATCAGAGAATCAGAGTCAGAGAATCAGAGAATCAGAGTCAGAGAATCAGAGAGTCAGAGAGTCAGAGAATCAGACAGTCAGAGAGTCAGAGAATCAGAGAGTCAGAGGCAGTCCCTGCCTGAAGCCAGTGTCCTGAACTCGAGTCCGTCCATTCTTTTTCTTATCCTCTTGACCGTCCATTTCCTGCGCTGCTTTCAGAAGAAACTCTCCAATTTCTCGCTGTCCCCGCGCACTGCCTGGAATAAAGCAAAGCCTGCGGTGCTGCATTGCGCAACCCCGGCGGCCACAAGCCGCTGTCAGCGACAAGTGGCTGCACCGGGGGGATGGAGGTAATTAGCAGCAGGTTGATGGGGAACTGATTCCTAATGGCGGAGGATGGGGCGTGGAGGATTCTGGGCCAATCCGGTGTGGGCTTCTGCAGATTCTTTAAAGCACTGGCTTCTGAAATCGCCTTTGGTCTGAACTCGCCAGCTGGTCAGCAGAGTCAGGGAGTGATGTTGCTTGGCGGAGGCTGGAGGCTGCTGTTCTCAGGGTCGGTCAGCTCCTTGTCGTCGGCGTCCACCGCCACCACGTCGACTCACAAGCTGGCGCAGCCCGCCCGGCTGCCAGAAGCGCCGGTCAGGCACCGCGGCACCGCCACAGTGGCGTGGCCTTCCGGCCTGCCCAGCTGCCCGACTGTACACAGCCCACAGCCGCTCAGCTGCCGCCGCTGCGGCCGGCCCGGACTCCGACTGAGGCGAACGCTGATGATGATGAGGCAGCTGGGGCCAGGCTGACTGCCGAGGCTGCTGGAGTGACTGCGCTGAAATCTGGTGAGTGTTCAGTGCGGTAGCAGTGTCATGGACTGCTAATCTCTAGCTAGTGTCATGGACTGCTAATTAAGCTAGTCAACATCAAGAATGAGAAGTATAGAATGGATTGCTAATCTAGTCAACATCAAGAATGAGAAGTATAGAATGGATTGCTAATCTAGTCAACATCAAGAATGAGAAGTATAGAATGGATTTCAACATCAAGAATGAGAAGTATAGAATGGATTTCAACATCAAGAATGAGAAGTATAGAATGGATTTCAACATCAAGAATGAGAAGTATAGAATGGATTTCAACATCAAGAATGAGAAGTATAGAATGGATTTCAACATCAAGAATGAGAAGTATAGAATGGATTTCAACATCAAGAATGAGAAGTATAGAATGGATTTCAACATCAAGAATGAGAAGTATAGAATGGATTGCTAATCTAGCTAGTCAACATCAAGAATGAGAAGTATAGAATGGATTGCTAATCTAGCCTAAATCAAACACGGCTGAACTTTCTTCTGAAATACGAAAATATACGTAAATAATTTCAAATTCACCTCTCGCGCGCCAGCAAAAAGCAGAACCCAGTCGGTCTGAAAGGCAGTTATCAGCGGTCCAGAGGTCAAGTGTCAGTGCCAGATGTACTTTTATTAGTCCAGCAGGCCAGCGAGAAAGCGATGGCGGTTATTTGAATAAACGGAGAATCGCTGATGCGAGAGACTTTCTGCCTTCTGGGTTCGCAGTCTGGGTTCCATACCGGATTGAATGCTTGCAACATCCCCACTCTTTCTATGAAAGTTATTTCGCTTCCCAATATTCTGCTGGCTCGCAAGGGACTTGCGGTGACAACAAGAAAAGTTGGAATCTGCTCGGCACAAATTGCTTCATCTCTCTTCTAATCTTGATGGGGAATTGCGGAACGCAAGCGGCCGGCGTGCCGCCCCCAATTCAATTTCGTGTCGACCATTTTGGCCGCCAGCGACTTTTATGCGGCTTCGCCCCGGGGGGACCCGCGTGGGAAGTTTTCCCCATCTGATTAAGTGAGAACACTCGTGAGGACACTCACTTGAGCAGAGTGTCGTCTGGGTTCGGGGGAATTCGGATTTTTATAATAGCTCTTCGAGTGCTGCTTGCAACTTGCAAACAGGGTGTTGTTTAGGGGGTGCTGTTTTGAGGTGGGTGCTTTTTAGGGGTGGCTGTTTAGGGGTGGCTGTTTAGGGGTGGCTGTTTAGGGGTGCCTTTTTAGGGGTGGCTGTTTAGGGTGGCTGTTTAGGGTGCTGTTTAGGGGTGGCTGTTTAGGGGTGGCTGTTTAGGGGTGGCTGTTTAGGGGTGGCTGTTTAGGGGTGGCTGTTTAGGGGTGGCTGTTTAGGGTGCTGTTTAGGGGTGGCTGTTTAGGGGTGGCTGTTTAGGGGTGGCTGTTTAGGGGTGGCTGTTTAGGGGTGGCTGTTTAGGGGTGGCTGTTTAGGGGTGGCTGTTTAGGGTGCTGTTTAGGGGTGGCTGTTTAGGGGTGGCTGTTCAGGGGTGGCTTTTTAGGGTGGCTGTTTAGGGGTGGCTGTTTACGGGTGGCTGTTTAGGGTGCTGTTTAGGGGTGGCTGTTTAGGGTGCTGTTTAGGGGTGGCTTTTTAGGGGTGGCTGTTTAGGGGTGGCTGTTTAGGGGTGCCTTTTTAGGGATGGCTGTTTAGGGTGCTGTTTAGGGTGCTGTTTAGGGGTGGCTGTTTAGGGTGCTGTTTAGGGGTGGCTTTTTAGGGGTGGCTGTTTAGGGGTGGCTGTTTAGGGGTGGCTGTTTTGGGGTGGCTATTTAGGGGTGGCTGTTTAGGGGTGGCTTTTTAGGGGTGGCTGTTTAGGGGTGGCTGTTTAGGGTGGCTGTTTAGGGGTGGCTGTTTAGGGGTGGCTGTTTAGGGGTGGCTGCTTAGGGGTGGCTGTTTTAGGGTGGCTGTTTAGGGGTGGCTGTTTAGGGGTGGCTGTTTAGGGGTGGCTGTTTAGGGGTGGCTGTTTAGGGGTGGCTGTTTAGGGGTGGCTGTTTAGGGGTGGCTGTTTAGGGTGGCTGTTTAGGGGTGGCTGTTTAGGGGTGGCTGTTTAGGGGTGGCTGTTTAGGGGTGGCTGTTTAGGGGTGGCTGTTTAGGGGTGCCTTTTTAGGGATGGCTGTTTAGGGTGCTGTTTAGGGGTGGCTGTTTAGATGCTGTTTAGGGGTGGCTGTTTAGGGTGCTGTTTAGGGGTGGCTTTTTAGGGGTGGCTGTTTAGGGGTGGCTGTTTAGGGGTGGCTGTTTAGGGGTGGCTTTTTAGGGTACTGTTTAGGGGTGGCTGTTTAGGGGTGGCTTTTTAGGGGTGGCTGTTTAGGGGTGGCTGTTTAGGGTGGCTGTTTAGGGTGGTGTTTAGGGGTGGCTGTTTAGGGTGGTGTTTAGGGGTGGCTGTTTAGGGGTGGCTGTTTAGGGGTGGCTATTTAGGGGTGGCTGTTTAGGGTGGCTGTTTAGGGTGGCTGTTTAGGGGTGGCTGTTTAGGGGTGGCTGTTTAGGGTGCTGTTTAGGGGTGGCTGTTTAGGGGTGGCTGTTTAGGGGTGCTTTTTTAGGGGTGGCTGTTTAGGGGTGGCTGTTTAGGGTGTGTTTAGGGGTGGCTGTTTAGGGGTGGCTGTTTAGGGGTGGCTGTTTAGGGGTGGCTGTTTAGGGGTGGCTGTTTAGGGGTGGCTGTTTAGGGTGGCTGTTTAGGGGTGGCTGTTTAGGGGTGGCTGTTTAGGGGTGGCTGTTTAGGGTGCTGTTTAGGGGTGGCTGTTTAGGGGTGGCTGTTTAGGGGTGCCTTTTTAGGGGTGGCTGTTTAGGGGTGGCTGTTTAGGGGTGCCTTTTTAGGGATGGCTGTTTAGGGTGCTTTTTAGGGGTGGCTGTTTAGGGTGGCTGTTTAGGGGTGGCTGTTCAGGGTGGCTGTTTAGGGTGCTGTTTAGGGGTGCTGTTTAAGGTGCTATTTAGGGTGCTTTTTAGGGGTGCTGTATAGGGTGGCTGTTCAGGGTGGCTGTTTAGGGGTGGCTGTTCAAGGTGCGGTGCTATTTAGGGTGGCTGTTTAGGGTGCTGTTTAGGGATGGCTGTTCAGGG